>VBRH01000719.1:7175-32045 GCA_014578085.1 Cardamine resedifolia | reverse complement strand
TAAGAACTAACCATAGAAAGAGAGAAATTGAAAGACATAAACATAAATATATATATAGAGGTGAAGAATCCTTCTCTAGAGTGGCATGACATGATGAAGAACAACCCAAATCATCAAGAGATGAGTTTGGGCGAAAAAAAACCAACTCAAGAGGAAAGAAAACTTAGGTTTAATGTGTTTTTACAACTATTTATAGGGAAGGAGCAAAAATGACGCGTATGCAAGCTGTAGCGGTCCATCATGGCGGTAGGGTACCGCTACGGCGTGTTGAGCTTAACGTGGCGGTTGGTTCATGGCGGTAGGGTACCGCTACAAGATGTTTTTGCAGTTCTTGGCGGTGCTTTCTCCAGCGGTAGGGTACCGCTACCGACAGCATACCGAGCATGGCGGTAGGTGCATAGCGGTCAAACGACCGCTACACGCTGCACCAGAAACAAGTTTCTTTAGTTTATGTGTGTTGAGCATGGCGGTAGGTGCGTGGCGGTAGGGGACCGCCACAGACTGCAAACCTTCGTAAAATCCGCTTCTTGCTCGTTTCGCTCGTCTCGAATCTCCTCCTCCAAGCTTCAAGCTTCCCATACACCTAAAGAGACACAAAACCATGCAAAATGCTAGGAAATAACACTACATGATTCTAAAATGCGACACATGCTAATGCAAGAACAAAAACCATATTCACAATACTAAATGTATGAAATGGGACAAAAGACAATAAAAATGAATGTGTAAAACATGCAAAATATGGTGTTATCAGTCACCCAGCTGGTCCAGCTGCCACTTAATCCGAGCAGCTGACTAAGCTGCCGAACAGTTAGCTGAGCTCCCGACCAATTAGCTGAGCTACCGTACAGCTGACCGAACTACCGATAAGCTCGCTAAGCTAACTTAGCTCGTTTGTTAGCTTGATTCTTGGATGTAACTCAACATTTTTACGTTCTTTCCTTGTCTTTTCCTTTATAGTATTGAATCCCCCTTTGATTCAATACTTCCATAAACTTAGTCCGTGATTTACCACTTGATCTCGGACTTAGTCTCGTTCGCCGATCCTATTAAGGACCGGGGATGCTACAAGTCTGCCCCACCAGAAAAGGATTCATCCCTGAATCCGAGTCTAGTTGATACATGCCCATCTCCTTAAACCACTCGGGAAAATCGACTTTCATCTTGTGTTCTGTTTCCCAAGTAGTCTCTTCGATACCATCGCAGTCCCAAAGGACTTTTATCATTTGTACCTTCTTCCTTCTTGTTTCTTTCTCCATACGGTCAATGATCCGTATTGGGTTGGCTTCCACCGTTAAGTTTTCCCTTAACTTCGAAGGTATTTCGGTAGCAACTTCGTCCTTGTCACTTAGGCATTTCTTAAGTTGCGACACATGGAATACCTTGTGAAAAGCTTCAAGTCCCGATGGTAAGAGTAGCTTGTAAGCGACCGTACCCACCCGTTCAATGACCTTGTATGGTCCAATGTATCTGGGACTTAGCTTTTTTTCTCTTGGTAAATTTTCCTTTGCCTTTGTATGTTACCGCCTTAAGGTACACAAAGTCTCCAACGTCGAACTCCAATTATCTTCGACGCTTATCCGCATAGCTTTTCTGTCGGCTTTGCGCCTCTATTAACTTAGCCTTGAGAAATTTTATTTTCTCGGTGGTTTAGTCAACCACATCTGGACCAAGTACACTCCTTTCTCCCACTTGTGTCCAACACAAGGGAGTTTGACATGGCCTTCCATATAATGCTTCATAGAGTGATATTCCAATGCTCCTATGATAGCAATTATTATAGGAGAATTCGACCAGTCTTAAGTATCTCTCCCAGTTACCGCCCCAATCAAGGATGCATAATCTCAACATATCCTCGAGTGTTTTAATGGTTCATTCCGATTGTCCATCCGTCTGCGGGTGGTATGCGGTACTCATGTTTACCCTTATTCCTAAGACATTTTAGAAAGCCTTCTAGAAGTGAGAAATAAACCGTGTGTCACGATCGGAGACGATGCTTACCGGAACACCATGCAATCGAACTATGTCGTCTATGTACCGGGCAGCGATTTCCTCTGTTCCGTCTGTATCTTTGATGGCGAGAAAATGGGCCGATTTGGTTAGTTTATCTACGACCACCCAAACCGCGTTTTTTTTTACTTCCCCATAGGCAGTCTGGTCACAAAATCCATTGTGACGTGATCCTATTTCCATTCGGGTATCGGTAAGTTTTTCATCAGTCCGTTTGGGTTCTGATGTCCGCCTTGACTTGTTTCATGTCGGCTTCCGGTAAGGTCAACACCGGTGCACTTGTAAGCATCTCCTTTAATTTAAGAAACTTGTCTCGCATTCCTCCAACCATTAAAACTTGGTCTCTTTCCCGGTTAAGCAAGTCAATGGTTGCGCCATACTCGCAAATCCCTTTACAAATCTTATATAGTATCCGGCCAAGCTTCTTATTTCCGTGGCATTCCTCGGCCGTGACCACCCCTTGATCGCCTTTATTTTCTCCGGATCTATAGACACACCTTGTTCCGACACAATGTGTCCTAAAACGCCCATACTCTTTTGCCAAAAACTACACTTGCTTAGTTTGGCAAATAGCTTGTGTTCCCGGAGTCGTTCTAGTATCGCCCTTAAATGTGTTTGGTGCGACTCTTTATCCTTGGAGAAAACGAGAATATCATCAATGAAGATGATCACGAATTTGTCCAGCCATTCTCGGAAAATGTTATTCATCATCTTTATGAATGCCGCTGGTGCATTGGTTAGTCCCAATGGCATGACAACAAATTAATAGTGGTTGTATCTTGTTCGGAACGCCGTCTTCTGAATATCCATTGGTTCAATTGGAATTTGATGGTACCCAGAAGCCAAGTCGATTTTGAGAACCACTTTGCCCCTCAGAGTTGATCCAACAATTCGTCTATTCGGGGAAGCGGGTATTTATTTTTCACCGTTACCCGATTCAATCCCCAATAATCAATGCATAAACGGAAACTCTCGTCCTTCTTCTTTACGAATAAAACCGGTGTTCCCCATGGCGAACTACTCGGCCTTATGAATCCATTCTTCAACAACTCTTCTTATTGTTTCTTTAATTCAGCCATCTCCACCGGTGCCATTCGGTACGGAGCTTTAGAGATTGGAGTTGTCCCCGGCTCAAGCTCAATCATGAATGGGTCGGACCTATCTGGTGGTATCCCATCCAATGGTCAGAACACATCCTCAAACCCCCTTAGAATCGGTATGTCCTTCAGCTCGACTACCGTTCCAACTTCCTTCATTATGATCGTAGCCAAGTAGGCTTCACATCCTTTCTCAAGCATCCGTTCAGCCTGGATTGCCGAGACTAAAATACTTCCCAAAGTGGATTTTATTCCTTGGAATTCCAATTTCCCTTTTCCCCTTTCAAAACATACTCGGCCTCGGTGGCAATCAAGATGTGTCTTGTACTCGCCCAACCAGTCCATACCCAAGATGACATCATACTTCTTGAGTGGAACCATGATCACGTTCGTTGACATATTAACACCTTCGATAACCACGGAGACATCCTGTACCCAGCCTTTGATGAACATCTTTTGTCCACCGGCTGCCCTTACTATTCCTTTTATCGGGTTAGGTTCCGTTTGGAATCCCCCCATTTCCTGCCAATTCAGAACTCACAAAAGTATGTGTAGCCCCTGAATAAAATAAGGTGTGTGTTGATACACCACCAATTCCCAAGGTCCCTACACATTCTCCTAGAATGCTAAGTAACCCGTTTTGCTTATGCACGATGCTTATGCAAATGCACGTATTTATAATAATAGGTTAAAGCAACGTACCAGTGATCTCACAGATGTTGCCTTCAACGCTATTCTCTTCTGACAGTTCATACACATGCGGTGCTCCCGCTTGCCGCTTCGGCGGTGGTGGTAAAACATCCCTTCCGTGGTTACTCTGTCCCCCTTGTCTCTCTGCTTTGAACTTTGGACACTCCCTCTTAAAGTGCCCAGTTTTCCCGCAGTAGTAGCAAGCCCTTGGTTCTTCACCAATCCCTTTTTGAATTCCCTGATCCTTTCTTGGACAGTTTTAGATCCTATGATCCTTGCTCCCACAACGAGTGCACATGCCCGAAGCCTTCCAGCATTCTCTGCCATGCCTCTTTCCGCATGTCGTACATTCGCCCCTTTTTCCATCGGACTTGGTGTCCTCAACTTTATCAAATTTCCTCTTCCTTTCCGCGGGTTTCACCATCTGGTTAACACGAGACTGAAACTTTGCTCGTTTTACTTGGTTCTCCTCCTCGATCCTAATTTCGATCATTGCAGCGTGCTCCACTAACTCTGATATAGAGTTGAACGTGCGTATTAAGCAATGGTTGCAGATCTCAACCCTTAACCCATGAATGAAACAACGTACTTGAGCCTATTCCTCTTCGAGTTCTCTTCTAACATAACGCCTTAGGCGGTTGAATTCCTCATTGTACTCACATACGGTTTTATTTCCTTGTACCAATTCCAGATAAGCACATTCGAGTTTGTCCCACGCTTCTGATGGAAAGAACTTCGTGTTAAATTCCCTTTCAAAGTCAGCAAAGGTTTCAATCTCGTCACCCCTCCGCTTCTCCACGGTCAGCCACCAGTTGTGGGCATCTCCTTCTAGGAAATGGACCACGATATCCTTCCGGTTATCCTCCAGGCAACGGGTGGAATTGAAGTTCCTTAAGAGGCGACTTCTCCATTCATCCGCCACTATTGGATCAGAACTTCCAGTAAAATTCTAGTTCCCAATTTTGAAACGTGTTCCAACAGACTGAGGTAATCTCCTCTTTTCCTTTAAGAGTCTGCCGGTGGATCTAACTCGATCACTTCCGCATTCCTAACAGTTTGTTTCTCCGTCGCTTGCACCACAAGAACCGGTGCAAGTGCTTGGGTTAATGCGGTTAATTGGGCAATCATAGCCTTCATCGTTTCCCATTGCTATTGAGCAGATGGTACAACGCTCGGATTTTCCACCGTGACACCAGTTCCGTCCATCCCATGAACCGATTGACTTGCCGCATTTGATGCCTCGGCATCATCTTGAATGTCTGGTCGTTCCTTCGGATTTTGATCATCCGGTAAGTATTGGTTTTGCCCAGCCACAGGTCCGGCTAGGTCTTGAATTTGCCCAGCCACATGGCCGGCTAGGTTTTGCTCCACGCGTTCATCCTGCGTTATCCTGACTCTTGTCTCTTCAACAACGTCTTCTCCTTTTTCCTTCTTACTTTTTTCCGTTTTACTACTCTTAACCATCTGCAAAACTCGTACATTAATCACGGTTAAACTTTATTAGTAACCCGATAAGTACAAAAAATGAATAAATCGCGAGATCACGTCAAGCCGAAGAGTGGTGATTCCCCAACCCCACAATAACGATCCTAGGAATAAGCATGCTCTGATACCAACTTGTAAGGACCAATCCCGAATTTTCTAAGTCTGGAATTGATCCTTACGATACTTAATCCATTTTTAGGTATGTTCCTTAAACAATTCAGTTCGAGGTTTATATAGTGATTCATTGCTCGAATTTAAAGAAACACAAGTACATTAGAGTAAAGAAATAAACCGGATACTTTATTTATATCACAAGGATTTGAAATAACTTATAAGTTTGCATATAAGCTATCACAAGTATTTTATTCTATCTACCCTGTTACATCACTACCCATTCCCCAGCCTTCGAGTCTCGCGCCTAAGCCACATCCTTTCCACGATCACCATGTTTCCCTGAAAACCATAATAACATAAGCATTCCACAATTTTCCTTAACAAAATGTTGGATGAATGCAAATGATCATTATGAACGTTTTACACGTTTTGACCCCTAAAATCTCCGTAAACCCCTTAGTCATTTAGACTTAGGTGTAAAGTACGTTCTCCGGGCACAAAGCCACGGTTTCGCCATTACATTAATCACGCAGATCAATCAAGGCACCGAACGTTCGTTGAGCGTTTCGCCGAACAATATTCCTTGGAAATTTTTGGGATTTTCCCCGGGGTTTTCACAGTCTTTTTCTGGGATTTACCGTATTTTCCTTAAGATTTTCTAGGATATTTGCCCGTGTTTTCTCTTCGGGTACTTCGGATATTTCCTGTGTGTTGTATCTTTTTCCTCGCTGAATGCCGCTTATTTATAGAGTTTTCCTCAGCGGTTAGCGGTCATTGAACGAAACGCTGCGTCTTTTGGTTTTGATAAATGTTCATTGCTTGCGCCCGTTCGGTCATCGCGTAGTAACTGCCTTGGTACCATCCGTAGCTAGCTGAGGTACCACCTAGTCACCCAGCTGGTCCAGGTGCCACTCAGTCCGAGCAGCTAGTTGAGCTACCGAGCATCTGACTGAGCTGCCGAACAGTTAGATGAGCTACCGATCAGTTAGCTTAGCCCCCGACCAGTTAGCTGAGCTACCGTACAGCTGACCGAACTACCAATAAGCTCGCTGAGCTAACTTAGGTCATTGTTAGCTCGATTCTTGGATGTAACTCGGCATTTTTACGTTCTTTCCTTGTCTTTTCCTTTATAATATTGAATCCCCCTTTGATCTAATACTTCAATTAACTTAGTCCGTGATTTGCCAATTGATCTCGGACTAAGTCTCGTTCACCGATCCTATTTAGGATCGGGGATGATGCATGTCCCTTGATGCGAAGGTCTGTAACTGGTTACTTTGTGCAATTAGGTGACTCACCGGTTGCTTGGAAGTCAAAGAAGCAAAATACAGTGAGTCGATCCTCTTTTGAAGCAGAATACAGATCTATTGCTTATCTCACTCAAGAACTGATTTGGTTAAAGCGAATGTTAGCAACATTTGGGGTTCTTCATCCTCAGCCGATGCATGTTACTGTGATAACAAGTCAACGATATATATCTCTAAAATTCGGTTTTTCATGAGAGAAAAAAAAAACATGTTGAACTCGATTGTCACTTTTTCAGAGATGAAGTTAAAACTTTCAATATTAAGCTGATGCATGTGGATACAAAGTCACAACTGGCAAATATCTCAGTTGTAGATCTCTCTAGATTCTAGCTTTGTAAATCTTTCCTATATATGTTTGTATCTCTCGATCAGTATACACACGAAAGTCTCTTCCTCTGTTTCTCTTTACGTAGATCAATAATGCTTAATTGAGTGGTAATAATTTTCTACATAGAATAGAACTTGTAGCAATGATTTTCACTATTATTGTTATATTTCTTAAATATAAAAAATCCTCAGCATCGATGACTTGGCCCTCCCCTACCTTTTAACATCATTCCACTACTCTACTGGTGAAACAGCTCATCAAAATCTTTGATGTATCGATGAGTAGACGGATCACTGTTGTGAGCATAAAACATCAAAGATATGAATCAGTAAAATTACCCTCTCTGCTCATCAACTTATTGTCAGCATCCGCTTTGGTATGAAAGTTTAAAGTAAAAGGTTTTTAACTAGAAGTTTAGAGGGTTTAAACTAGTTAGAAGGGTTGGCGCAAATCTGAATACCACTTTTGAGGTTTAAACTAGAAAAAATTGTAGTTTGCAGGTTAAAGTGGGAATATTTGTAAGTTTTTTCTGGGATTTTCCATATATATATATATATATGGACACGAGTTTTGAGGAAGACTTAGAGATATACAGAGAGATCTTATTGGCGTATATTTTGGACTCGTAAAGGGATCTTGTTCTCCTCGAGGAAGACATGGTTTCGACGGAGTTATCGAGAAAATTAGAGACACTTTGTAAATTGGGGTTAGGGTTAGAAGTTAGAACTGTGGACCCAATAACATACTCTGGCTTATTCATATAAGTTTGGTGGAACATAGTTTTCGTTAACAATAATAATTTGTAAGTTTTTAGTGTGTTATTCGCTAAGATTTAGCCTGTATACTTAAAACATAATTCTCTAACAACAAAAAAAACATATAATGTTCGTTATAGCAAATATTATGTAAGTTTTGTAATGTTTTATTCACTAAGATTTAGTCTCTACACTTAAAAAAATAATTTTCTCTAACAACAAAAATATTACTACTTCTTAGTTCGCACTCATGTGAAAAGCTATAAGCGAAGCATAAGCACCACCTGGAATCTCCATTAACGTCTCATGTCTTCCACTCTCTGCGATCACACCATTCTTCACAACCGCAATCACATCAGCATTCTTAATCGTAGTGAGCCGGTGAGCCACTACAACCGTTGTCCAGTTAACCATCACCCGGTCAAGTGCATCTTGCACCACCCGCTCAAACTCAGCATCCAACGCGCTTGTTGCTTCATCAAGCAACAAAAATTTAGGATCCTTGAGAATAGCTCGAGCAATCGCGATCCTCTGTTTTTGACCACCAGATAACTGTATACCGCGCTCACCAACCGATGTTTCGTAACCTTGAGGCAATGAGTTGATGAAGTTATGTGCATTAGACGCTTTTGCTGCGGTTATGATCTCTTCCTCTGCGGCTCCTCCGGTTTTGCCATAAGCTATGTTTGATCTTATTGTCTCATTGAACAGAACCGGTTCTTGACTAACCAAACCCATTTGTTGCCTTAACCAACTCAATTTTAACGATTGAATTTCAACTTGATCTAAAAGAATCTTGCCTGAATCTGGATCATAGAATCTCTCGAGTAAGCTTATCACCGTCGATTTCCCGCTCCTGCTCTCTCCAACCAAAGCTAAGGTCTGAAAACATAAATCGTTAACCGGTTATATCAATTTCATACAACTAAACCGAAAACCTATGTTTTTCCCCTTAATTTATATGTTTTGTTACCTGTCCAGATGATATAGTCAAGCACAAGTCACTAAAAATCTGTATATCCGGTCGCGTAGGATACCGAAAACTGACATGTTGAAACTCGATATCGCCGTGAACGATTGGTAAAATAGTCCCCTTCTCGGAACTTGAATCGATTTTCGGTTTACTATCGAGAATATCAAAAATTGAAGTAGCAGAGTCTTTGGCTTTGCCTATGTCAGGTGCCATAGCACTCGTTTGAGTTACTCCTATGGCTGTTAAAGTTAATGCAAAGAAGACCTGCAATGTTAAGACCAGTAAAATATTAGAAAACAAAACCAAACCAGATCATATATATAGTCGAACCTGATAATTTTCCACTCTTTTATACCTGAAAGAATTCTACAAATGTGGCTTTTTTGGCATGAATCAACAATGAACCGATGTAAAAACAGAAGGAATTGATGCAATAGAGAGCCGAGAATGAGACACCGTATCCCAAACCGCTCCAAAGTCCTAACCAGACACCTTGTTTCTTCGGTAGATCACATTTCTGTTGGTATAAATCCATAACTTTATCCTCAGCACAGAATGATGCAACGGTTCTTATGCTGCTCACCGCGTCATTTGCAACCTGGCTAGCCTCTTCGTATTTTTCCTGAACCGAAGTAAAAATCGGATTAGACTAGGTTAAATTGGAATTTAAACCAAGGGTTTTGAATACTAACTACTGACTTTTGTGTTTTTACTAAAACCGGTTATACACTTTATCTGTGCTGAGGATAAAGTGATGGATAAAGTGTATAACCGGTTTTATAGCGTTTAAACCGTTTAGACTAAAATTCAGTCTGTAGATAAAGTGATGGATAAAGTGATGGATAAAGTGTTGCGGTCATACACCTGAAACACACGTAGAAAAATAAATAGAACAAGTCAGTAGCTTAGACTAAAATTCAGTCCGAAAATTAGAGGTATCGAGTTGGTCCCCGTCGCAACGGCGCCAAATTGATGTAATGCTGAAAGCGTGCGGTAAAGAAGGGTGTATATTTTAAACACAAATTAAACACGCAGTAGTAGTGAAGATTCGATCCAGAGGACCAGCAATACACTCTAATTTTATGAGACAAAATATTAGCTAAGCGATTTAAGAGTTGAGGTTTCGTGAATAACAAGTAAAACAAATAAAATCGGTTTAAAAGCAATAAATAAAAGTGCTAGGTCAAGGGCAATTTTGTGAGGATCAAATCATCAAGAACCGAACAACTATTCAGGAAATAATTTAGAACCAATCTAGAACTCAAATATAAAAATAAGACTGACCCACTGTCGTGGTGTCAACAACTTTATCTAGCAACCTAGCATCCTAAACTGTCGTTTGAACCTAGAAATCGCAGACAAGCATTAATGGACTAGTCGCGGTTATACACTTTCTGTCACAGCATAATTTGAGTTCGCTTGTCTAAACGCTATAATCAATGCCGCGGTTATAGTCGCTGTATTTTGTACGATCATTGCCAATGCATCACCCACTATACTCTTCACTGTCGATGCATCTGTGGACAATCTTGCTCCAATCGCACCACTAGACAAAAAGCAAACCACAATATGAAACAACTTGAACTTAAGAAAATATAAATGAAACCGCTTTTGTGGATTACATTACCTAGAATTTTTATAGTCGTCGAACCAACTTATCTCTTGGTACACAACTTTATCAAATGACAATGATCTGATGCGTTTGATTAGTTTTCCTCCAGCAGTAGCAAAAAGATAGTTTTGAAACGGAATCACAATCAGATCAGTTAAACCAAGCACGGCGAAAATGAAAGCCCAGAAATGTGAATCTTTCTTTAGTTGATTTGAAGGCTCAAAGAATATCTTGATAGTGCTAGACATAAGCAAACCTTGGACAGGGTATACAAGACCGTGAATCGCTGCAGCCAATGAACCAAGCAACAAAACCAGAATCTCTGGTTTGTTGAGGTAAGCAAGCCGTCTCAAAGGTACTTTCTTGTGTTTCTTGGCCGTTTGATTTTCCGTGGATGTGTTATTCTCGTTAATCTCTTCCGTCTGAGTCAAGTTAAGCACTCTCGGTAAACCAAAATCTGTTGTGAAAGTGAAAGAGTGGTGGCTTCCGTTTTGGCTAACCGATCTTTCAATTTCTAAACTTGTTTCAGGCCTTTCTGGTTCCTTGACACTTGCTTCTTCTTTCTTAGATCCTTCTTGTAGACGAACAAGCTGCGAATACGCTCCCTCAGGATCTTGAATCATCACTTCATGAGTACCTAATTAAAAACCTCTGTTTATTAACAAATTAAAAACATATATATTACTTGTGCTGCACACTTTTGTTTAAAAACCCTAACCTTTTTCGACGATTTTTCCTTGCTGCACAACGGCAATCACATCAGCGGTTCTAATGGTGGTAAGTCGGTGAGCCACCACAACAGTAGTCCGGTTAGACATTAGCTTCACAAGAGCATCTTGAACAATGTGTTCAGATTCTGCGTCCAAAGCGCTTGTTGCTTCATCAAGAAGCAATATTTTAGGGTTTTTCAGTATCGCTCTCGCAATCGCAATCCTCTGTTTCTGCCCACCGGATAATTGCGTCCTGTGCTCTCCTACCATTGTCTCTAAACCCTGAAAAAAGAATAACAATGAATCAAGAAATATAAATTCAGTTTACTGATTATAACTAAAGGTTAACTACCTTGGGGAGTTTGTCAACGAATGTAGTAGCGTTAGCGAGCTTAACCGCAGTTCTAATTGCTTCATCGGTTGCATCTTTTTTCCCATAAACAATGTTTTCTCTTATCGTCGTTGCGAAAAGTATAGGTTCTTGGCTTACTAGACCAATCTTGTTTCTGATCCATCTCAGATTAAGTTTTTTTAAATCAATTCCATCAATCAAAACTTCCCCTGATTCTGGATCATAGAATCTCTCAATTAGACTGATCACAGTTGATTTTCCGCTTCCGCTCTGTCCCACCAAAGCCACTGTCGTGCCATTCGGTACAAACAGTGAAAATCCGGCAAAGATCTGCACATCCGGTCTAGCCGGATATCGAAAGTACACATCTCTTAGCTCGATGTCGCCTTTAATTTCTTCCAAAACCTTACCGCTTGTGTCATAAGCATCGATCTTCGGTCGTCTTTTGATTGTCTCGAACATATTGTAAGCTGCGGCTTGTCCGGCCGCAAAAGCATTAAGAGAAGGCAATGTCTGCCCCAACGACCTGAAGTGAATTGAATCAAGAAATTAAGGTTTTCACTTTTCAGTATCACAAGATTGCTTCCAAAAAAAATTATTCGTTATACTCACATTCCTCCAGTCAAGATTGAGATAATCACATTCATGACTTGACCTCCATTATATCCTTTCTCCATTATTAACCAAGCACCATACCAAATCGCCAAACCATAAGTACAATAGAACACAACCATCATTACCCCAAGGCCTAGACCAGAGTATAGCCCTTGTTTGACCATAGATTTGTAGGCAATCTCAAGCTTCTTCTCATATTTTTCCATTGCTTGTTTCTCCCCAGTGAACGCCACAACCTAAAAGAAAAACCGGAACCGTGTATAACATGAATCTATTTGTTTCTTAAAACATTCTAATTAAAAAACAGAATATAACTCACTGTTCTTATCGATCCAACGGCTTGTTCTACTACGATACCAGCTTCCGCGTAAGCGAGTTGGCCACGACCAGCCATTCTAGACATGATCAAGGCCATTGCTCCACCGGTGCCAACGATAAGAGGAATGCACGGAAGAAGAGCTATTGTGAGTTTCCTGCCTACTATAAAAGCAACAGTGAATCCACCCAAAAATGTTGATACGAGCTGTATGAACTTCCCCACCTAAAGAAATCAAAATTTTATAAAGAGAAGTCTCAGAAACTTGTGCTGCAAAAAACATCCGATAGTGTGTAATTCATCAAAAAACACCTTTTCTCCCATGGACTCTTGAATAAGAATGGTGTCTCCGGACATTCTTCCGATGACTTCACCGGTGTTTGTCTCAGTGTCGAAAAAGCCAATGTCTTGTCTTAATATTGTTTTTAGGTATAGACCGCGGATTCTGGCGGATTGACGCTCCCCAGTAACCATCCAACATGAGACCTCTGCAAAAGAATGAAAAAGCTTTGTTAGCTTTGTAAGCAAGTTAGGTTAAGCTAAGGGTGAAAAAGAAGAAAGACAGAATTTGGGCTTACGCAGGAAGGACACAACACAGGCGTAGGCGGCAAGATAGAGAAACTTCACAGCAACCTAAATTAATTAAGAAAATTAAATCGATAAAACCGTAAGAAATTCAATCATTTTATATTATATCACGTCAAAATCAAATTTTTTTTTTCTTTTGTCTTTTTTTTTCATCGGAGACAAAAATGTCCAAAAAAAAAGATCATACGAAGTAAAATATGAAAGACAAAATCCAACTCAAGAACTGATCTAGAGAATGAGCCTAAAGAAGAGATTAATCTCGTCCAATGTATTGATGAGAGGAAAGACAAGCTCGAAACTTATTATATTGCAACAAAAAATATTGTTGAGCCACAGCTACTACACTCGCACAAACCACTGGCGGAAACACTTTTAAAATTCAAGTTAGTTAAACTTTAAAAGAAAGAAACACTTTTTAAATTCAAGTTAGTTCAACTTTAAAAGAAAAGAAAGCGAGGAAAGAAAAACTTTCTATCATTTCAAGAAAGTGGAAAAGACCAATAAGCTAAAATTAAAGAAGATATTTTTTTTATGAACAAAAAAAAAATAAGAAGAATAACCATTAAGAAAACCTTATCATTTTATTCATGTATGCACTGATTCTAAATGTGTATAAGTTATGTGTATTTATAATGATAATTAAGTAGAAGAAAATTTGACAAAATTTAATATCCATGTCAAAAGAAAATGGACAAGAACTTTTATCAAAAGAACAAAAAGACAAGAATGCAAATATGAATTAACAAAGATTTTTTTTATAAATTAAGAAGAATAAAAATAGAATACAAACTTTGGTGAATTTTTTTTTAAATAAAAGATTACTTCGGTGAATCTTAGAATTCATGTAATAAATATAAATCTGTTACTGATTTCTCATATTACATTTTATTTTTATAATAAGGAGAAGGAAAATGATATAGAATAATAATCTCAATTTTAAAATCAGACATCGAAATTTTTTTAAATATCAGTTTTATATGAAGAACTCCTTCCATTTAACCTTGTTCTTCCCTGTACTCTAGTGTGTTTTAAAGGACCAATTAAAAGTATAATTAGGTTACATTATTTTAAAAGTCGGTAATTAATTAGATGTAATCCTCAAATTTCTCTTAAACTGATACCAGTAAGACAGTAACAACTAATAAGAATTGTAAAATTTTACAAATCATAACCAATCATTTGAGATCCTAACCTTGGAGACTTCTTTAACGAAGTGATCATCATCTGAGAAACCAAAAACGTTAATGATTTGCCCCATGAGTATTGACATAAACGGCTGACTTAGGCCGTTGCCCACGGCGGAGATGGTCCCGATGGCCATTAAAACGATGTCATATCGATCCGCAAACGTGAAAAGCTTGTAAAACGCTACTTTCTGATTTCCTCCTTCTCCACTTTTCTTCCTCTTCGCCTTCTCCTCCATTGTTTCACTTTCCGCTTTGATTTACATATTTATTGGTTAAACAGAGAATTTATCAAAAGATTATTGATGGGGTTGTCTTAAAAAGAATCGAAACTCTTATATCTTTTAGGGGTGATAAAGGGAGAGCGAGATTTTAGATGTCAATGTTTGGACTTTAGAAACTCAGTTTCATAAGTTTTTTGTCTGGAGCTTTTTGTTCTCTATTAAAAATTAATATTGTCTGGAGCTTTTTGTTCTCTATTAAAAATTAATATTATACTTTAACCAAAAAAAAATTAATATTATCCTCTATAGTTAGTGTATATTAAATGATTAAGATATTTATACAATAATAAAAATATGTTTATACTACTATAGTTAATGAGGACAGATTTCAAGAATCTTAGCTAAGTAGATCTGATTATTATTTTTTATATTTTGATACATTTTTCAAAAAAAGAGAACAACCTTTTCCTATGCCAAAAAGTTGAAACATGTTATTATTTAGAAAAAATGACAGATGGCAAAGTAATAATTCCTGAAGAATTATAGTAAGAAAATATTTTATATTATATGTCATATCATATAATTATTATTTTAAAAATATTGATAAAAAAAAAGAAACTAAATTTTCCATTTTATCAACTTTCATGAGTACAGGATATTTTTACTAAATAAATTTTTCAAAACTAGAAACCAAAAACATATTATTAAAATTAAGATTATTTTCTTTTTTTACATAATATGAATCATATATTTTTTTCACCAAGGTTATATTTTGTAGTTTCTAATTTTCATGTCTCTTCTACAATTATATATATATATATATAATCCTATATAATTTTTTCAAAACTAGAAACCAAAAACATAATATATATATATATATATAATTCTATATATATATAATTCTATATATATATATAATCCTATATATATCAGATTGTATTTGTTGTTCTTAATTTGTTCTGTCTTTTATACAATTAACTTATCGATCACGTTCAAAATTTAATCTATACTATTAATCGCCGAACACAAATATCTAACAACCATTAAAAATAAATTTAATCATGAAAATTGTTATAGGTATAATCAAATCTTAGTTATAGTAAAATGCACATTAAAAGGGTAATTAAGTCAAGTGGTTAACAAACTTGATAGTTCGAGTATTAATCCAATAAACTTAAACCACAAATGCAAGGTGAAATGTGCGGTAATCTATGCGGGATCAAATCTACAAGGATCAAATTGTTACACCAAAAACTTTTGGAAGCAGTGTAAATCTAGAATGATCGAATTGGTTTTGGGTTTTCAGATTTGCAGAATAAAACTAGTAAAGAAAATAGACGATTGTAGATTATAAGATTAAAATATTAGGTCATAGGGTATTTTAGAGATCAAAGATTCACCAAACAATGAAATCCTAATTCAATAATTAAATATCGTTCTTAAACAATGAAACTCAATATCGACTAACCCTATCTCAAAGAATTAGCCACTAAATAAAACAATGAAACTACTAAACTTTCGTTTTGTAATCTCAAAATTAAATCAACATTAACAAGCAAGTTCATTTGGGTTCACAAATCTATCTAGCATCAACTCTCGTTGACTAGTATCGATTTGCTCAATTCACATTCATTCATGCATTTTTTCGTACACTTTTGATGTGTATAAAATCCTATTGTGTAACATTTTTACGGGATAAATATTGTTAAATCATATATTTGGGTTTCCCATTGCATTTGGGTATAGGATATATCATTTTTTTGTAATCTTGCTACGGAATAAATACTGTAAAGTCATACGTTTGAGTTCTATATTTCATGTGGGTGTAGGGTATAGTATCATTATTTTGTAACTTTGTTACAAAATATAAATACTGTAAAATCATAAATTCAAAATAAGGATATAGTTTTTAGTCAATTATTCAACCATAATAAAATCAAAGTTTTCACTCTTATATTTCCGTTCATAATAAAAAATAAGGATATTGTAAACATTTTATTTTCTTAACTTATTTTCTTTGTTTAATTTTAATTTTAATTGATTATTTATGTTTAAATGTAATTTTACTTGGCACATTCTTATTGGATGAACTTAGAGAATGTGAATAAAGCGGTTAGGAGTGAACCCAAAAATTGTTGACATAAGAGATCTCCTAGCTAAATAATCCACGCAAATGTTTTGTCGGAATGTTTTGTAACTGAACATGATTGCATCGAAATGTGTCCTCCATATGTTGATCGTATCAACAATATAGTTTCTCAATCGTAGGTTTTCAATATTATCAATGATGATTCGATTGATTCCTAGGTTATCTCCTTCGAACTCCACCTTCTTATATCCTAGTCGCCATGTAGCTTGTACTGGCATATGAGAGCCGAAAGATCAGCTTTTTCAACCGTGTATATTTTTTGGTATCTTTCCATGCCACGGTTTAATACCGCTCATTTGGAATTAGAGTGGTCTTGAAATTTTCGAGATCCTATACAAAATATTGCGATAATTTAAAAAATTTAGATCATACAAAATTTAACTAAAATATAATACTTAAACTATTTTAAATATCATTATAATTACTTTTATTTGGAAAAACAAAAAAAAATTATAACAATTTTTTCAAGCAACAATTTAAAAAAAAAAAAAAAAATTCAATATATCAAAAAAAAATCAATCTCCAGGTGTACTGATGTTTGCATCAAGTCATTCCTTTGTATCACTCTGGGCCTGCCTTAATATATCGGTAATCTCTCCATTGACTTGCGGTTAAATACTAAACCATTTCTTCCTTTCCATATTCTCCATAAAAGCCAATATAGTAGAAGTCTAATTTGTTGTTCAACTTGTTGATTTTCAGCTAGATCAATTACGTAGCGTAACTTATCTTCAAGAGACGTACGTACGCATGTTGATGAGTGTGTCACAAGAAATTCCAGATGCTCTCCAAATCGCTATTGATTGTGGGCATGTAAAAAAATACATGATCACTTAATTCTATATCCAAACAACATCTAGTGCAAATAGGGTTGACTCATATGTTTCTATATATTAAATTTTCAGCTACCCCAATTGCTTTAGACGCTATTTTCCATAGAAAATGTTTAAGTTTTGGAGCTATTCCTTGTCACCATATTCCTTTTGCAAGATCCATGTGTGTGTACAGGTCTTGGATCGTCGTCATTGAAGGCTGAGGTAGAAGCCAGCCAATATCCATATACCTTCCCACTGTTTGGGGATTTATCATTTGAGAGCATGTAATAAATTGACGTATGTCCAATTTGTTTTATTGCAAATACAAAATTAATTAACTTAAATTTAATTAATTTGATAATCATAGATAAAAGTATATATAAACATGAAATCAATAAAATCATATTTTAAGTTTAAAATGCAAACCATACACATTATAAAGTGTCGAAGAAGATTACATATGATTTAGTTTTCCTTGTCAATTTCATCATCATGAATTCGCATTTACGAGATCTTATTGGTTTTTATTATATAAAAGTAAATTAACAAAGAATGAACAAAACATAAAATAAAATATAAACAAAATATAAGTAAAACAAAAAATACGATTCAATTTGCTTTCACAATGTGTGTTTTATATATATAAAGAGATTATTACCATCTTTTACTTTTTTTTTTATTTTATTACAATGAATGCATTTTATTCAAACTAGTTTCAAAACATACAACTCCTTAAAGTGAAAAAAACGTGTAATAAATATAAATAAATATGTAATTAATGAATATTTTAAATTGTCTTTAATTTAAATAAAAAAAAATTATTTAGGTGGATGAGAGGACTCCCTAATTATATATGATTAGTTAATTTTATAAAATATTAATGCACTCAATTTAAATAATTAAAAACACACATAAAACTATGAATTCAAAACTCCACGCGCGTATCTGCGAGGATATTGTTCTAGTTTGTATAATAGTTGACACCTCAATGAACAAGATAAAGTCTAACCATATTTTTACCATAAAAAATCAAAGTTAATTTTGAAACATAGATTTATTTCCGTTATATCATTTTGCCAAAAAAAAGAGTGAAATTGATATTGTTTACCACCTGTCACATGATGCAATCATGCAATGTATTATAAAATCTTATATGGTTAAGAAAAAAACAAAAAAAAGGAAACTAGAAAACAAAGAAATATAATAATAATAATAATAATATTACTTTTTAACTATAAATACTACAACTATGCATATACATGTACTTACGACTATCATTGTTTTTATCACCTTTTAAAATCGGTGTTTTAAGCCATTTTCTTGGTAGGTTCTTTAGTTTTTGGGGAAATGATTTTGGGACAAAAAAATAGCATAAGATCTTCGTGGAGCAGGGACGATGATCTTGCTTTTGAGAGAGCCCTTGCAATATATACCGATGAAACAGAGAATCGTTGGGAAAAGATTATCGCAGTTGTTCCAGGAAAAACTTTAGAACAAATTAAAGAGCATTACGAGGTTTTAGTTCGTGATGTTTTGATGATTGAATCTGGGTATGTACCTCTTCCTGATTATGATGTTTTAGAAGAACCAAATCACTACACTAGTGATAACGAAAGAAGCATTGGGGAATGTAGTAACAATCCGAAATTTGAGTCTAAGCAAAAAAATCGAAAGTGGTTTGCGTGGACATCGGATGAACACAGGTTCTTACTATTCAACTGTTTTTAATTGATAAATTATATGGTTATTTTGTTCTGATAGCAAAAGTTATTTATGTTTTTTGTGCTAGGCTTTAAAAACAAAAAATACTTGTGATATTTTTGTGGGAATAATTTTCTGAAATATTGAATCTTATGTATTTTCTTTTCTATGTATTTTTATTTTGATATTATGAGCTAAGATTGTTCCAACTATGTGTTTGCTTCTTGCCCTAATTAATTTATTGCTTTCTCTAAGAACAGAGAATTCCTTCTTGGTCTGGAAAAATATGGGAAAGGTGATTGGCGTAGCATTTCTCGTAATTGTGTGATGACAAGAACACCAGCTCAAGTTGCAAGTCATGCTCAGAAGTACTTCGCATGACTTAACACAAAGAAAAAAAAGAAAAAGAGACCAAGTATTCATGACATCACTGATGCAAACTTCAGAAGTATCTCAGCAAAACAAACACCAATCACATGGCAAAACAAAAACAACAATGTTGTTGTTACTTCCAACACTCAACCTGCTTCGCAACAATCATTAGATCTTCCTGTCTATGGCACATCCAAGATACAAAATACACAAGCCACTCAAACCAGCTTACAACCATCACTAGACCATCTTACATCCACCATATTGAACACACAAGCCACTCAGATCAGCTTACAACCACCACTAGACCATCATACATCCACCATATGGAACACACAAGCCATTCAAACCAGCTTACAACCTTCACTAGACAATCCTACATCCACCATATGGAAAACACAAGCCACTCAAACCAGCTTAAAACCATCACTAGACCATCCTACATCCACCATATGGAACACACAAGCCACTCAAACCAGCTTACAATCATCACTACACCATCCTACATCCACCATATGGAAAACACAAACCACTCAAACTAGCTTACAACCATCACTAGACCATCCTACATCCACCATATGGAAAACACAAGCTACTCAAACCAGCTTACAACCATCACTAGACCATCCTACATCCACCATATGGAACACACAAGTTGTTTCACAACCAAGAGTCAATATTCCTACATATGTTGCACCCACTATATGGAAGACACAAGTTGTTCCACAACCAGAAGTCAATACTCCTCGATATGGTATGCCAATAATAAGTCAATCAATGGTTGGACGTACGTTCTCACCTTTTGAAATAGGCATAAATCAATGGGCTCCACCGGATATGACTTACGGAGTTAAACATCATTCAACACCTTACTCCTCAGTTCCAAGTGCCTCGTTCAACATGGATTCAGTTCCAAGTGCTTCGCTAAATATGGGTTTAGTTCCAAGTGCTTCGCTCAACATGGGTTCAGTTCCAAGTGCCTCGCTCAACATGGGTTCAGTTCCAAGTGCCTCGTTCAACATGGGTTCAGTTCCAAATGCTCCGCTCAACATGGGTTCAGTTCCAAGTGCCTCATTTAATATGGGTTCAGTTCCAAGTGCTCCGCTCAACATGGGTTCAGTTCCAAGCGCTCCGCTCAACATAGGTTCAGTTCCAAGGGCCTCGTTAAATATGGATTCAGTTCCAAGTGCCTCGTTCAACGTGGGTTCAGTTCCAAGTGCTCCGCTCAACGTGGGTTCAGTTCCAAGTGCTTCGTTCAAGATGGGTTCAGTTCCAAGTGCTTCGCTCAACATGGGTTCAGTTCCAAGTGCTTCGTTCAACATGGGTTCAGTTCCAAGTTCCTCGGTCAACATGGGTTCAGTTCCAAGTGCTTCGCTCAACATGGGTTCAGTTCCAAGTGCCTCGTTCAACATGGGTTCAGCTCCAAGTGCCTCGTTCAATATGGGTTCCGTTCCAAGTGTCTCGTTCAATATGGGTTCGGTTCCAAGTGCTTCGTTCAACATGGGTTCGGTTCCAAGTGATTCGCTCAACATGAGTTCGGTTCCAAGTACTTCGCTCAACATGGGTTTGGTTTCAAGTGATTCGCTCAAGATGGATCGGGTTCCAAGTGCTTCATACAACATGGGTTCGGTTCCAAGTGCTTTGTTCAAGATGGGTTCAGTTCCAAGTGCTTCGCTCAACATGGGTTCAGTTCCAAGTGCTTCGTTCAACATGGGCTCAGTTCCAAGTGCTTCATTCAACATGGGTTCGGTTCCAAGTGCTTTGTTCAACATGGGTTCAGTTCCAAGTGCTTCGCTCAACATGGGTTCAGTTCCAAGTGCCTCGTTTAACATGGGTTCAGCTCCAAGTGCCTCGTTCAATATGGGTTCCGTTCCAAGTGCCTCGTTCAACATGGGTTCGGTTCCAAGTGCTTCGTTCAACATGGGTTCGGTTCCAAGTACTTCGCTCAACATGGGTTTGGTTTCAAGTGATTCGCTCAAGATGGATCGGGTTCCAAGTGCTTCATTCAACATGGGTTCGGTTCCAAGTGCTTTGTTCAACATGGATTCAGTTCCGTAAAAAATGAATTATATACCTGATTCATATACTTGATTATGGTATATAGATCTTAGTCTTGTGTTGTTTTGCTTGTTTAAAGGTTTAAGATGTTGAAGGCATAATTAATATTCATCTTGTTATTTGATGTGGATTTCGTTGGTATTTTCTTGGATCATATGGTTAAAGTTATAGTTAATAATTATTGCCTATTTATTTTTTATCGTGAATAACCACAAAATGACTAAATTAATCTTTCTCACAATCAAAATAAACTGTACGTGGGAAGTTTTGAGGGTTATCATCGGCCTCTCCAAGTTTCTTTGTTTATTTGGTTCACTTAGAGATTCGAAGAAATGGCGTGTACAAGATAACTGGAAAGGAAAGATACTGGTGGAAAAGGCCCAAAGAAGGATCTCGCTACAAAGGCGGCAAGGAAATCATCTGGCAAACCTAATACAATTCCTAAACAACGGTAAACAGGCCTCACTGTTTGCTCTTCGGGAGATCCAAAAATACCAATTTGACTGCAGATTCCATTAATTTGGAGGTCACCAATGGGCCTTCCACTCTGTTCTTGTTGGATAGTTGGCTTTCTATAGGAAGATTAATCGATGTTGTAGGTGTAAGAGGAACATATGAGCTTGGTTTAAGACGAGAAAGCTATTGTTTTGGAGGTGGTCGTAGCAGGTACTTGGTGATTCTATTGGATCCAAAACCTGCACATGTGGTAGTTTTTTGTCAGATCATGGCCTTGCCTTCTCCTCACGGTAATGTGGGAGCAGATGTTGTGTTGTGGCGACATGAACTTGGTAACTACCGGGGTTTTTTCTGCATTTAAAACGTGGAAAGAGACTCAAAGTCGAAATGCGGGAGTTGGGTTATCCGGTTCTCGCAGAGAGTCCCTTGGTTTCCTTTCCTGTCTTGGCTTGCAATTAAAGATCATCTTTCTACAAGGGCTATAACTCATTTTTGGGGATGGTTCCAATCCTATTTATTTTGTGGTAAATCTGATGAGACAATGATCACTTTTTCTTCGTTTGCCCTTGCACTTTTACGATTTCAATAGATATAATGAGCGACCTCTTCGGTATTTCTAGGGACCTGGATTGGCAAGCACAATGAAACGTATTACTACTCATCAATATGACAAGCTCACATACATCTTACTTTGTTTGGCATTTCAAACAAAAATCTACTATGTTTGACATGGAAAAAAATAGTGTATAATCTAACCAGCTACCTCATTCAAGTCAATGCAAAATTGGTTTGCAATAAAGTGGTTTCTCACCTAAAAATGTATTTGAAATAGATCCATTTCTTTGGAGAATTTACACCAATAAAGTGGTTTCACTTCACTATCAGAATAATCCAAGGCTCGATCTATGTAAAATATTGATGGCATATTTTAATATTGATGGGAATATAAACATCTATGTTAGTGAGTTAAATTTTCAGATTCCTACTCAGTTAAACTCGAATTACACATTAAATACAACTCAAAATTTTCATTTAATGTTATTCACCTCTCTCGTGCTGATGCATACGTTTGACATATAAGTGTCATTTCATGCCCAGTTAATTAAATGTTTAATCTCACTCGAAAGAATAAAGTAGTTCTGTAAATAAATGGTTTCAAGTGTGGTACTGTTTGATATACTTTTATCGTTTTGCAAAATCAGTTTAACTTTTGTTGTGTGCCTAATTAATCACCCCATTTTGCCATACCACCAAATTCACTCTAAATTTTATGCTTTCACATCACGTGCGTGCAAGTATATTATACAGATAAGTGTTAACACTTATATATGCAACGTTGCATGATTTGTTTTTTTTTTTCTTTTGTGTTGCATGATTTGCGTTCCAACATTACACGCCAAATAATGTGTGAAGATGACAATGCCAAACCTAATTTTACAAAGGGGTCAAATTTCAGATAAATTAAAATCCAACACAATTTATTGATTTGGAATTCCCTAAGCAACAACACAGAAAATTTCGAGTAGGCGTTGTTGAAAAAAAAAAATTCCTAAGCAACAACACCTTCTCGAATTTCATGCTTCTTTGGTTTCCCTAGGCAACACACATGTCTTAACTAATTGTATATGCATTAACAATTTTTAAAATGGAAAATCCCACAAAAACAAACTTTCAACTTTCCATGGATTTCAAACTAAAATTTTAACTGTTTTCATTTATATATCAAACTTCCAATTTATATAGACTCCTAAATGCGCAAGATGAGATTAAGCAAGACGAGCGAAGTAAGAGAAATATATGGTTTCGATTAGTAACACTGCATAATTGTTTAATTGCATAATATAATCCTAACACTAACACATAAAGATACACATAATTACATATATAATGCTAGTTATACTGATCATTAAGACATCTAAAACAATTTAATATAAGCTTTCCTATGTGAAAAAGTCGGCTTTTGTGTTAATGACACGGTGGAGTAGTTGTTTACACGAGGATAAAAATACGAAAGTATATGATTATGCACATCCAAGATCAACGAACATTTAAGTTTATATAATATTAACAAGGTTTAGATCACAAACATATTTGTTCTGGTAAAAATTTACATATAAGTGGTTTTCTATTAAAGAAACTCTAGAAGATCTCTCCTTCCTCAAGATCGTTGAGTCTCATTGCATCAAAGATTTCTGACTTCATCTCTTCCAGTTCTGGCCAATAATCATTTCTTAAAACCAGACCCAACTCTTTAAGCAACAACCGACCTCTTCTCAGAGTAGTGCTACCACAGACGTCAAAGAAATCTTTCTCCAATCTCCAGTGATTGTTCTCATCAAAATCGTAATCTTTTTTCATCTATAGACATGTTTAAGGAAAACATAATCATGGTTCTTTAAAAATTTGCAAACAAGGTTATTTAAAATTCCGTGAAATACCTTTTCTAGATCAAGTCGTTGTCTCTCACGTTTTTGTTTCAACTCGGCTTGTGCCCTCATTTGTGCAGCATTCTTAGCAGCTCTCTTTCCGGCTTCAATTCTAGCTTTCTCTGCATTTTTAGTGAAACGTATGAGGCAAAAATCCAAAAAAGTCTAACTCTTTTTTACTTCCCTTAGAAGATGTAATATTATACTTTCTCGTTGTGTTCTTTCCACCTCTTCCTTCTCTATTTGTATTCTAATTAGATCAGCTTTGTTACTCTGTCAATAAACAAGACATCAACTTTCAGTAAAACATAACCTGTTGAAAAGTCGATGTTTTGATAATTAGAATCAAGAAAGTAATGAAACCTGGCCAAGGATGTTTCTGTTTCTAGCTTTTGGAATGACATCTGCGTATTGACCTCTGATCATTGCAGCACGAAGACCTTTTTTAGGAGGTAACAACGACAAATCAGGAATAGATGCTTCCAACTCTGTAGCAATCAAAGAGTGATGATCTTTAAAAAAAAAAAAAAAAA
>VBRH01000718.1:43408-57041 GCA_014578085.1 Cardamine resedifolia | reverse complement strand
TTTTTTTTCCCGTAATTTTTCTGATTCTAAAAGTTTCAAATCAATTTAAACCAGTCTTTGGACCAGACAGAACTGATGTAAACATCAGACCCGGGACGGTTAAAGCTGGTTTGAGATAAGAAGGAGGGCCGGGCCATTCTATAACTAGGCTGGCTTCTTCTGCATGCAATTAATTGTGGGAACGTGAGGCTTTTATGATCTTTGTCTTTTGAGTCTCATCATTCTTACAAATAACTCTTTCGATCACTTTATTGAAAGTACCAATTCCCTCTGATTGGGGTTTAAGAATACGCCAAATTTTGGTGGTGATGTAAAATTTATACCCTTTAGATTAGCTTTTCTTTGATAACGTCAAACATTACAAAAGACACTTTTTGAAGTTACATAGATGATAGATAAAATTGGGATTTTTTTACATTTTTTTTTTTGTATTTGATACAAATCATACTCGGATCATCCTATATCCGTCGATCCATCAACGACTCTATGGAACTGGTTATCAAATTTCTTTTTAAACTCTATAGTAATTTGATCAAACCCATATTGACTTTTATTCTTTTGGAAGAAAAAAAGGCAAAGATGAGAGCCATACCTTCGTACACTCCCATTCAAAATTATTTGATTTGACTTTCCCATGTGTCTTTCGACAGTTACGAGCTGTCATTTTTTTCCCATTACTATATCACTATTATATACAAACAACTGGAAGCTCATTTTTGTATAAGAAATTTAGATACCATGACTATAATAAATAAATTATACTCTTTTAAAATTTTGTCAAGATTTGAACTATAAATATTAATAGTGAAACATTTAGGTTTGAGTTTGATAAGGGTAACAATACATTTTTAATAGACAACCCAATGGACTAAAGGTCTAGAGGTTCGGTGATTTCGGTCAGAATTGGAAAAAAAGATTTTTTTTTTTTAAGACCTTTTAGTCCAATGGGTAAAATGATAAACTATTAACTCATTCCAAAAAAAAACCACAAAAGAGTGTAGAAAAGATTTTAATTGCTTAAGAAAGAGTGCATGGCACTTCTTAAAAGTTTAAGAACTTTTGTGATCGTTAAAAAAGTGTAATAGTCTACAAAATATCTCTTAGAAAGTTATAAGGTCTAAATGATATTTTAATTTAAAATTATACTATACAACATTCCATTTTCCAACCAACTATTTAAGTCTCGCCCATGATTCATTTTGGGAGGCAGTAGCCATATTCTTTTCATGCTCTATTTTATTTTTCATGATATTTTAATTTACAATCATACTTACATTCCACATTCTCCAATTCAATTTGTTTGTGCACATAAACTCACATATTTGTGTGTTTTTTTGAAACAATTAGATAAATATTCGTGCCTGAAATCTGAATTACTATTATATAGACTTGTAATCATTTTTCATATTATAGGTTTCAGGCTTCTCCATAAATATTTATATCTTAAGAATTTGCAGAGTAACAAATACAGTTTATCAAAAAAAAAAAACAAATACATAAAATTGCTTTCGAAACGGCTTTTGTTATGGCGTTGGAATAAAAAAATTGAAGGGAAAGATGAATGGTTGGCTTTAATCATACCTCCTCCCCTATAAAAGATGGCATACAACAATCATCTGATGGAGAAAATTTAACAATAAGATTAGAAAAATCATCATATATTTGCAAGATTCAACACATCTCTATATAACACCGAGAACATCTTTAACACGATCGATAAAAGTATCAACAAGGTGAAACCATCAAAATCGTTACATAGGTCGCACTAAGGCTCCACCACAAGACAATCATATCGATAAATCCGCTTTCATCATCATCTTCATCTTCTTCATCATCTTCTCCTGAACTGATTGTAGTAGTACCACAGCTTCTATTAGTAGGTGATCCACAAAGAAGAAGATTACCTAAGTAACTATTCTCACCAAAAGTGTTGAACTGTTTTCCTTGCGGAATCACACCTGATAGATTGTTGTAACTTGTAAGACACGTTAAAGATGACAAGAGATTGCAGCATTGTGAGCTCTGAAGGAATGATTCCATGTAACTTGTAGAAAGAAAGATCCAAGCTTTCTATGCTTAACTCGTTGCTCGACAAATCCAAGCCAAACATTTGGTTAAGAGTTCCTCTCATGTACGAGTCATATCTCTGTTTCACAGCAAACTCAACTAGGACTTTAAAATCTACTAAGTAGTCTAGAGCAAACTGGTCTGACACAAGTATGGATTTGTAATATACTTCGGTGTATATATCCATAAAGTTTGAGAACATGTTTGCTGGATACCAATCTGGATCAGTACGACCATCTCCACTCAAACCAAATGACATATTAGTGAGACACGAAGGTATGGACTCATTCAATCTGTTGTGAGCAAAATCTAACATTCTTAAATTTCTTAAACCGCACAGCTCAACAGGAATCTTTCCCGTCAAGTTATTCCCTCTCAACAGAACAACATCGATGCTCGGGGTGCTCCTGAACCTAGGGATGTTTCCAGACAGTTGGTTGTTTCTCAGATCAAGCAAAACAAGTCCTTTCCACAATGTGTCTTGAATAGTTCCAGTGAGATTGTTGTTGTGCAAGTCCAATATATAACCGTAGCCCGAGTCAGAGCGCAGAGGTAAGCTACCGGATAAGAAGTTTCCCGAAAGGTCCAAGAGCCAGAGTTATGGAATGTTGAACAAAGAAGGTGGAATTGTACCTTGTAAACGATTATTTGAGATCCTCAGAATGTTTAAGAAGAAACTTCCCAACCAACTTGGAATGGTACCTGTGAGGAAGTTGTTGGATAAGTCTATCACCGTCAAGAGCCTTAAGTTACGTAGATTGTCTGTGATCTTCCCTGAAAACATGTTATTGTCCATGATCAACGTCATCAAAGAGGTCTCGTCACTCGATTTTCAAATAATTGGACCGCTGAATCTGTTGTGAGAGAGCTTAAGCCATTTCAATGAATAACAACCAGTGAAAAAACTTCTTGGCAATTTCCCTGAGAAGTTGTTGTATGATAGATCCATAAATTCAATATCTTCCATATGGGCCACAGAGGAAGGCATGTTCCCTTGAAACTCATTGTTTGGGAGATTCAAATGTCTCAACCTTGGAAGTATTAAACCGAAATCTTTGGGGAATTGATCGTTGAAATTGTTCACAGAAAGATCAAGAAATTGCAATGTGCAGTCTTGGAAGTGTAAGGGTGTTGAATGAATTGTTCTGTAACAACAGAACCTGAAGCTCTGTTAATTCAGCGATCAAATCTAACGAGAACAACCCTTCGAAGTTGTTATCGTGTAGCGATAATGTGGAGCTTAAGTGGCTTAGACAAAAGAAATAACAAGAAGAAGGAGACAGTCTGATTGCAACAGAGGGTCTCAAGTCTTAAAAGGAGAAAGGAAACACTCTAATAGAAGTAGAAGGTTAACAAGTACGTACAAGCATTTAATGTCTTCTTTAGTGCTTTATCAGATGGTGCTCGCGACCCATCTTGAAAAGAGCCAATAGGAGACAACCGTACAGTTCGGTGTTAACAACAAGGTTTGTGAGCAAGTTTAGGTTTAAGGCTTGTTCTATTTGTCTCTATATAAATAGAGGAGAGAGTGTCGGAAGCATGTAAGAGGAGAGGTGTGAGAACAGAGAGGGGAAACAAGGGAAAAGAGAGTCTGGTTTTACCAAGAGAGGGTGAGAGAACAAGTTGTACTTTTCCAAGTTGATTTAGTGGATTTCCGGAAAGTTTCCCGGCGAGATGTAGGGTAACCGGTTTGGTGCCTGAACTCGTTAAATTTGTGTGCTCCCTTTTACGTTTTCAGTCTCTGCATCTTCTTTACATTGCTCTGCATCTTTCTCATCTCTGCATCACATTCAGTCTCTGTTTCTTTTCATTCTTCAAGTTCTGGTCTTAAAGTTGAGTTTTCGTGTGGTTAAAAGAAGAGAAAATTTGAGTCTTTGAGGTTAAAACCTTGACAGATAAGTATTCCATGGATTTGAAATTACTTATGAAAGATGGAAGCTTCCCACTTAGGTGATTTGATGAAAGATCAAGAACTCGGAGTTTGGAGAAGCTTGAAAAACAGAGAGGGATTTCACCCTCAAATCTGTTTTTACTAAGACGAAGCTCTTGCAACTGTTCTAATCCGCAAATTCCTGCAGTGATGAATGCACAGAGAAACATCAAGGCAGATACGATATAAGCTGAGACGAGTTCCCCTACTAAAACAGAGCATATTTCATAACTTGCCTGGTTTTTGCAATGAGCCAGAGAATTGATTTTGGCTTAGATCCAAAGCTTTGAGGTTTCGCAGATTCGTGAGCTCTACAACAAAACCAAAAATGCAGGATAGCTTATAAATCATCCAAAGACTCGTTAAGCAAAGGAGTGCTTTCACTTTCAAGAAACATAGTGTATCAAGGTAGATACACTCAAATTGCAAAAAAACATACATTATGTTACAATATCAAATCGATTAGATCACAAAGTGTTTATGGAAGATCATAGTTAACAACTACCTTGTTCAGGTAATTGGCCACTGAATTAGTTGAGTTTTAGATCTAGTACTTCCAAACTTGTCAGATCTTTTAGTTCTGTTCCAAAAGTAAGAAATATCAGAAGCAAAGTGAAAAAAAATTCAATATCAATGACATCTGTAGCATTTAGCTTGAAGAGGAAAGCCACCTTCAATCAAATTGCCAGAAAGAATCAAAGTCTTGAGCGACACAAACTCATTCAAGAATGGCAAGATGGTGCTATTGTAAAAGCTGAAACTAAGATCCAGAGTCTCAAGATTCCTGAAACTTCTCAGACCCTTATCACCTATAGGAACAGCAAGGAACATTTTACATTGTAAGAATACGAAATGGAAACAAGAGAAAATGAAAAAGAAAGATAAAAGACCTTGTCTTTCATCGAACCAGCCTTGGAAGTTGCTCCGCGACAAGTTAAGACTCTGAAGCTCCTCAAAGGGATAGAACAAGGTTAGGTTGAGTAAAGGAAGAGTATCACGAGAAGCTGAGTCATCTAAAGATCCAAGGGAGAGTCCAATCACGCGTCTGCTGGTGACATTGCACTTGACTCTTCTCCAAGTGCAACAAGAATGATCACTACTCCTCCATCCTCGAAGAACGTCGAGATGTGGATCAGTAGAGAGCGAAATTAAATAGGACTTGAGCTCTAATAAACCTTGCCTTTCACTTTCAATGCAGCTTTTACATTCCTGCATCATCATCATCAGTATCAGTATCATCCATGTTAGGCTAAAACCCATTGACTTTGAGGAAGACATTGAATGCAAAGATCAAATGAAGAAACACAGAGAATGTAAAAGATGATTTAAAGTCATTTTATAGTTAAAGACATTGCTAAACTCAAGCTCAAGGCATGTGATGCAATGTGCTAAGAAGAAGATGAAGTCAAAAGAGTGTCACAGCAGTAGTAATTAATCAGTTGTTTATAAATTTAAATATAAACAAAAACTCTGCAAATTATTCATAAAAAAAATATTGAGAGAGACGAAGAAACTAACATGTTTATCCTAAAATTTAGGACTTGAAAGATAAATTTCATTCCTTTAAATTTCCTCATGGCGCTCTTCCAACCAAAAAAAAAGAAAAAAAAATTAATGCTCATTATGAGGTTTCAAGGAGCCCAACAAAGGCCCAATACATGAGGTTTTACAGGCTCTTTTTTTTCCAAACTGATTTTGGTTTTTACCAAATATTTTGATGTTATTAATTTATTAACTGAGAGAATTATTTGTGTAATGATTGATCATTTAGGATATAGCCATAGCAAATCATGGACCATCTGTTGGGAGAGAGACACTTGTATAAACTTGTCGGCCATATTAACGCATGCTCTTAGAAGAAAAGTGAGATCATTTGAATGAACATTATCTTAATTTGTTTTAGGAAATTTTTACTTTTTGTTAAGTTGTTAGTTGTTACCATCCCATTTGACTTTTAATTACACAAACAAATATAAGCTTATTTATAATAGAAAAGGTGATCCACTAGAAATGGTGGAAATTTCCTATTCGGGCAACTAACCAATTCTTCTTTGTTGATTCTTATGTCTTCTTCACACTCTTAACGGTGGAATTTTCCTATTTGGACAAATGATTATTATTATTATTCTTTTGATTTTTGTATCATCGTCACAAGTCACAAGACTCACAACAATCACATCAATTTAAGGCTAACCTAATCAATCTTTTGTTTTGTCTTTTCATAGTGGAACACACAGAAAACAGTTGTAAGAATTCCCATTCCTAAACGTTACATCTCAGGTCTATAAAAAGGACAAAGACATTGCAAGAAACAAAACAAAAACAAAAATGCAAAATCAGACAAGGTCTCTCTTGGTGGTGGTGGTGGTAATAATGGTGGTTATGAGCTCTTTCACTGTGGAGGGAGGAGGGAGAGGGGTATTAAACAACAAAGATCAGAGGCTTCACCATGTTATAAAGGTCAAATCCGTCATTCCATCAGCCAGAGTAGTAGAAAATCACCATAACATTCCAAGACAAAACTGGGGAGGCAACGGAGGAGACAGTGGTGGCGATGAAGGACCAGGTTAGCATCAGAAACACAAACGAAAAGACATGATTTGAGACAAGGGAGCTCCTATAAGACGTTTGTGTGTATGTGTAAAGACTTATGTTTTGTGCTTTTTGTGATGTCTCCTAAGTATGTACGTATGTATATCAGTATATGGTTTTTTAAGTTTTCGTAAGTGTGTTGTGGTTCTATGCTTATGTCTGGAGAAACCCGCTAAATAGAAATGGATTTCACCTAAAATATTTTTTTACCTAGGACTGAGCCTTGGCAAATTCTCCATTCTACAAATATCTGTATTGATGGGCGCATGGAGCTACATCAAGGCATATACAAATATTACCTGAGTTGAGTTTGTTACTAAAAATGAGGGACCACTTGTCACTACTTGCCTTGAATTTGCAGTGAACCAGAGAAACGATTCTCACTTAGATCCAGAAGTTTGAGGTGTTGGAGACTGGTTAACTTTGCCTCAAAGCAGTTGATGCAAGATAGCATATAAAAGATCAAAAGACAGAGAAAGGGATCTAAAATGAAAAATTAATCGTGGTACTATGTTGGATCAAAGAACATTTATGGATTCCGATTGAAAAAATAATAGGTAACAGAGGACCAAATGCTAAGGCACTAAGCTATATAACAGACCTTTTACTTGGATCGAACCAGCCTGTGTAGCTGGTCCTAGACAAGTTTGCCTAAAGTTTATATGAACTGGAATTCGATTTTTCCTTCAGCTTATGTATGCACTAGAAGGTTTCCAATTTTTAGGCAGTACCATAAACACAAACTGGGAGACCACAATCTGATGTATTTTCACTTCTCCAGTCACCATGTTACCTTACATTATAGAACCTACGTTCATGTCACAAAATTCAGTTATTCAAGTGGTGTATCACACATATGAGGCCCAACACCCTCCTATACTCTTCCATATTACAAAAGAAAGGGAAGAGCCCAAAAGGCTTAAGCCCTAAGAAGTATTGGATCAACCACTCATATGAAGTATGTGGGCTTACGTGGAGATGTCTTTTACGGTTTTACCTATAGTTAATGAAGAATAACCACAATAGAGTCTATCCTACTGCACATGGCTCGTAACTGTTCACAAGGGTTAGTAGAAAATGAAAGTAGTATAAGAGAAAGCGTGAGGTGGTGAGAGAAGCGTATTGAGAATCTGATGAAGATTGTATTGGGGAGAGAAGAGACTTCCTCAAGCATTTATCTCGTATCTGTAATCGTTTTCCCGTTAATATCAAGGAATAAATCCCATCTTTTCGGTTTCTATCTGAGTTTCCTAACTTCACGTAACAGTATAATCCACAAATGCACACAAGAAAACCTTTTTAATAAATAAAGCAAGTTAAGTTTTACCTATAGTATTGTCCCGAACATTATAGCACCTTCAAAACACTGATCTTTTCCTCAGTTAACTTCTGATCCATCAACATAATTAATTAATAACGATTTACTGTAACGCCCGACATAGATTCGACGCCAAAGCCAAAGCCAAAGTGCCAAACCATGGAAACTATCTAATTTTTCGAAATCATTAATTCCTCCTCCGTCCATGCATGTGTTGTAACATAGCCACGAAATTTTTTGGAAAATATGGCAACAGCGTGTTCCTAATATTTTAGCATACAGAATTTTTTTTACAGTGTGATTTTTTTTTTTTTTTTTAGCATCTCAGCTTTTTTAGATATCTTTAAGTTTGTTCTCCTTACATTTATTCTCCCGTATTATTGACTCAAAAATTTTATCACGTAAATTTCTTTTAGACCACAGAATTTTAAATCTTTGATCTGTTCATCCCTTTCAACTAGAGATGAAGACAAAATTTTGACCAAAAATAACCAAATGGAGCATTTGGATTCAGACGTGGTCACGTGGGATTTGAAAATTTGAAAACCTTTCGGTAACAGTTAACATAATAACAACACAAAGAAAAAGATGAAACAAGATTTCTAAGTGTTGTTACTTCAATAGGGTCATGTATAAAGATTCGAGTACAATCAATTTTTTGATACGTAAACTTCAAAAAACGGTGGCTTATGTGGTACGAACCTAATGAGCTGCCACGACGACCGGAATTACCATATGTGGGGTTCGGTCTACGCAGACCGACCATTCACATTTCAGATATTCACCAAAGTTCTACCAATAAGTACATAAAAATTAAATTAAATGTTTGACTAAGAATAAAGAAAACATATTATAGAAAACATCGGGTCCTAGTCCACGCTGTATGTGGTCATATCTCTTCAAATTACACACATGCAAGTTTGTAGTATGACTCGAATTGAATATGCTATGTTTATTACAGCTCAACTTTTTGTTTTAGTTTCCAGCAATTTGTTTCTTAGATATAGTCAGAAATGTTAGCCTTATTCTATTCATACGTTTGATATATAAAGAAAATCAAATTTCAAAACTATTATTTGTTTCTTAATCACGAACTAAAATTTGTTGTTTTCTAATCCAAATCCTGTTTTTAATATCAACAAAAAAATTAAATGCTATAAATCATCGTTCTTTAACGTCAAAACAAGGAAAATAATCTATGTAACGATTTTGACATCCGATTTCGATAGATATATTTATCATGGTTTTTCGATTTTGGTATTTGTCTAATTTTTAGTTTTTGGGCCAATCTTGTTTCAATGATTGATACGCTAGTATGTGAATTTTTAAAAATTTATCAGTTCGCTATGTATTTCAACATTTATGTTTTTTTATGTGTTCAATCATCATTCATGTCAACTTTTAATAAGTTTATAGTCTTACAACTATTTTAGATTAAGCGTCTGAACTTTAGAATTCTCAAGAAAAAAACTGCATAATTAAATAAAAATAAACCTTACTGAAATGGCCAAATAGGTGATCGATTAAGTCTATATATACAATCTTTTAAATTATTACATATTTCCAGATAACATTAAAACACACACTGTTTTATTTTCTACAGTTTCACTCAATCTAGATATCTCTTGGAAAAAAACTTAAACACTTCAACCAAAACAAAACCAACATACATCAGGTTAATATATTATTTTCTTGTCTTCTAGAATGCATAATATTCTTTAACAAAAAAAAAAAAGCATAATGTTATACATGTATTAGTATTACGTATTCCTTCCTAGAAAACAAAAAATATGTCACATATCAATCATTTATTGTACCAAAGCCAATGACCTCCCTCCATATATTGACTAAACTCACCCTTTTTCTCCCTTTTCTCACATCTCTGCTACAAAATTTTAGAACCAGAAACCACAATAACAACTCTCCATTTTCTGAAAAAAGAATACAAAATTTGGGCTTGTAGTGTCTGGGGTCATCAAGTAATGGGAGAAGAAAGCAGCACGAGCGGGACTTACGAGCCGTCCAAGACGTTCAAGGCGAAGTGTAGCCACATGGTGAAGAAACAGCGAGCCAAGTTTTACATCCTTGGCCGTTGTATCGCCATGTTAGTATGCGGGCGTGACCGCGACCGCGATCGCGACCGTAGTTTGATTTAGATCTTTACCTTGTGTTTTTTTTTTCTCTCTTCTAATTGTATTTTTCTAATTTCTTTTTATTGGGTTGCCGTTTTCATTTTTCCCTCTAGTATCAAACATTTGAACTAGGGTTGGTTTTTAAGTTATATATATACACATGAATATATGAAATTTATGTGAATGCATCATGAAATGCTTAATTAATTTGAGATTTGTGTATCTCCCATTTGAAAGTTTTGAATATTATCTTCTCAATAAGTTTTAGTTGTTCAAGTAATTAATAGCCTCTCTCTTTTTGTAAACCTTTGGCCCTGGAAAGATCTTCAATTTACTTGGAATCTACTTTCAGAATTACTCAGACATGTATTGAGCCTTCAAATGCTCGTTGTTAATCATATGAATACTAGAATAGCTAACATATTATAGGCCCATAGCGATTTAAAGAATAATCACAAAACTTTGAAAACTATTTTTTGTGATGAATAATTTGTTTTTTTTTGGCAACATCTGTTTACCAGTTTTTTTTGTTTTCCTCTATATATACATATGAGTGAGCTAATATCTTGTAAACATTATAGATATTGAGGTCAGAGATCGAATCTCATCCACTGTACTTTCATGTTAGGCACTGCAGAGTTTAAGTGACAGAAATATCAAACTTGCTAGCTATAACCTTAATTAGTATTAGTTTTGATTTCAGATTATAATACAAATAAATAAACATGATAGATGTCAATACGCATAAGAATATGGTTTTTCAGAGTGAAATCATTCATTGATTAGTGTAACAATACCAGCGAAAGATTGAGAGAAAAAGGTGGAGAAGATAGAAAGTAATTATGGAAAGGTCTACGGTCTGAAAGTCCATGTGACTCGAGTCCAAATCATACTAATAATGCAAATCGAAACTATGCTCTGTTTTCTTTTCTATTTTGTCGGTTTAGGCAGGACGATGTTTGATTGTTTAGTTTTTTCATTTCTTTGTCGCAGATTAAAATTTGAATAGGAAGAGGATAACCAACATCATTTTTCATGCGTACATAAAAACATATATTCAAAAGCCTATATTAAAACTTAAAAGGAAGAGGAAAAGAATAAGAGATTGTGGAGTTAATGGTCCGCACCATACAGGAAACAAGTGAAAATAATAGAACTCTCCCCCATCTTAGGACTTATGTGGTCATTGTAAAGCTTTTCTTTTTATTAATATAAAATATATATTTTTAATTCATCAAAAATCAAATAAAATATTACTATTCTTTTTGTAAACAACATGTAATATGCAAATGGTCTAAACACTGATAGTGATACGGTAACAGCGCTAACACAAACTACTATATTATAAAACATGGTCAGTCATTTTTCCATTACTATTTGTGATTGTAAATATCAGTATGGGAAATTTGTTGCTATTTCGAGATATATGTATAATATAGACATTTCTGATAAACTACATGTTATTTAATTTATTGATTAATCTTATTTTATATTTATCGACGTATACATTAAGAATCTAAGAGATTTAATTTGTTGAATTATCAGCACTCCAATGCATGATGTTTCCATTTCATACTAGTGTCTTGCTTTTTCTTACTTATAAAGTTGATCATAAATAATTGTCAAGTCCTTTGATAGCACTGTAAATATCGATTATACAACTTGTAATGGCCTAAAGGATACAATATAATGCATATAGTAGGATCTTTACGTAGAAAATTTTCTAAACGTACAACAATGTTTTGACCAATTTTGCCACTTTTACCACTACTTTATTAGAATTTTTAACATTAAAAAACTATACGACCCAATACTAATAAACTATGTAAAAAGAATCCGAAGCCAAAAGAAAAACAAAACAAACTAAAACGTCCAACATCACGTGCATGCTCTTGCTCCTCCAAGTCTCGAACATTTCCGACACGCCGCAACCGCTGATTAAGAATAGATTAATATGTTGACATTTTTTAAAATTGTTAGACTAATGATCAGTGATGGATACTTGTCTGATACTCGTAGAAAATTATAAACGTATTTGAGTGCTCGTATCTGAGCGTATATATACAGTAGATACTGCATTTTAATATCTATGACTATGTCCGATTTGAACATTCGGATAGTGAATAGTACATATGTTGAAAACCAAATGTAGGTGAAAAACTGTGAGCCGACAATGGGAATCCTCGAGGCGAGAAAGGTGTGCAAATGCATTCGTGCGGTCCCTCTCCTTACTTCTTTTTATCGTTTCCCACTGTTTAATTTTCTAATACATTATTTTCTCAAACTCTTTTTTTTAGTAAAAAGATGAATTTTTGTTTCTATTATTTATGATGATGGGATCATTGAGGAACATGACTTTATAATTTTTTTTTCGTACAGGAGACTTGATTCATATAAGTAAAAGTCAGCATCATTGGCGAAAGAGATGGAAAATATACATCGTTGGCCTCATAATTATTGTCCCAATAATATTTAAGGTATTTTTACCTCTGCTATTTTATATTTCTTTTGTGTATTTTTTTTTTTGGTTTTATTCTTGTATTGTGTTGTCTTCCACTAACTGTGAATCCGTGGAGAATTTTGTTATTTTGCATCTTATTCGTTTTAACGTTACTATAGGAAGAAAATAGAAATATATATCTCCGTCAACGTTTTGGTGTTTTGCAATACATATCACATTTAATTACTACATACTTACGGAGGAAGGGAAATATCTATACATTAAAGTGTCTATTATTTCATAAACAAAAAAAGTGTCTATTATTACGGGCTTTGTAGTAGTAGATTGTGGAAAAGAAAATTGATAGATTGAATCTTTATATATATATCGATCGATATTCAAGGTTACATACTTATATTTTTAAAGAAGTACTAGCTACATTCCTTCGCCACAGTTTATATAGTTCTTTCTACGTATTACTACTATATTCCTATAGTCTTATAAATACTTGAAGTATGTTTACACGGCTTTTCATACATTCCGAATGACATCATCTCTTACACTGCTTTTATTCTATGTTAATGTTAAAAATAAACTAAATAGTAAGAATAATTTTTATTCTAACTTGGGCATTGGTCACATCTGTAATGTTTTTGATTATCTAGACTTCTAGCCTTGATAAAAGTAATAACTTTTAAATAATAAACGAGAAGATTGCAAAAGCCGATTGGGCACCCAAAAAGAAAAGGGTTGCAAAGGGACCCATTGGGGTTGGAAAAGAAGAGAGAACACGTGCATCTCTCTGACACTCGTTGAAACCCAAACACTTTCCTCCATTTCTTCATTCCAACTATATCAATTTATCATTTTCAACACCAATATTTTCACCGGTTATCATCATATATGATCATCATATATGTTTCCATGATAAAGAAAATATGTTTTAGCCTTTTCCTTTTCTACAAAGTTATCATCATATATGTTACAATAACCAAATAGATTGTTTTCTCTACTTACTATATAATAACCTCATATAGAATAGATTGCATCGTTAACTAAGTTATTAAGTTACGTAATCAAAAAATTTCTGTCAATGTTACTTATCTAATTAGGTTTGTTACACAATTTATCAAAAAAAAGAAGAAGAAATTTTA
>VBRH01000718.1:26908-43351 GCA_014578085.1 Cardamine resedifolia | reverse complement strand
AAAAAAAAAAAAGTTAAATCGTTCTAAATAAAAACATAAAAGGTTTTGTGGTCTCGTGTAAGTTTCTGAGCTAGACCTCCCACGCGGCGGTGTCTGTTTGTAGCAGTCTTTGTAGACTTCCCACGTGCGGTTGTGTAGATTCTCCAAGAACGCTTAAAGCGGGCCAACCCCAAGCCCGTCCTCTTTCGTCTTTACACCACACATGCATATTTACAAGATGTACACAAATTTACGATTTTGAAAATTTAAAATCTGTCATGTTCCTAGTAAAAACCAATAATATGTCAATATATCGGCGTATTTGGCAGAAATTAAAACCCGATTCATATATGGACAGTTCTACAAAAAGAAAAAAAAAAATTATTATTTGTTGATCAACGAAATTATTGTTTAAATAACATAGAATTTGTAAGCAACTGGCCTTGCTATGCAAGAAATTACTTCGGCTGAGCTACACAAGAGAAGACAGTCAAGAAGTAGGAAGAAGTAGCGGTTGCGGCAAGTGATATAGTGGGAGAGTAACCACTATCTAGAAACTTTGCCACTAAGAATCCGACTTTTTAGATAATCGAATTTGGCCGAGATCATTGTCTATGTAATCACTTACAATGCGATGGTCGAGATGAACATATAGTAGTTAAAGTAGTCGTGTTTTAAGACCGATTAATGGAAGAGATGATTTAAGGTCATTTCAGCGTTTTAAACATGAGTAAATATATAGATTGAAATAATGGTGAAATGTATATGCATTAAGATAATTGATTGCGTCGATTTCGGCCTAGTTAGTTCCGTACAAGATATGACATATTAGACGCTATGATGGTCCTTCTGACAAATGATCGTGATTGTGCGATCGCCTCACTAAGGAATTGTTTTCTTGTGTAGTGCAATATTATGTTTATAGACTTTACTTATATTGTGATGATGAAGGCTTAAGTTACTATTTGCAATAATCACAAGAGTCCAAAACTCATTCAATTGGAAAATTCGAGATAAGTTCGAGAGATGAGCACAAAATCGTGATGTCTTCTGTTTAATGGACCAGTCTGACAAAACCTGCCGAGACGGTAAGGTCTTCTCGTTTTCACATACTATTTAGTATTTTACCAACGACCAACCTTTCTTTTTTTTGTTTATAGGGTTAATCTATTAAATGCATATAGAAACTTTACAGATTTTTTCTTTTTATAGCTTGCAAAAGGACGAAAAACATTGAGGAATTTTGATGCGACTCTTCTCCACAAATTTTGTTACCTCTTCTCCATGTTTCTTGAAATCTGGATACTTAACCGATACAGGCCTCGAGTCCATAAAGGCCCAACTAAAATACACAACCATGATTGCTACTACTTACTATACTTAGTACATGCAAGTGTCAATTAAAGTTAGAAATTTGCAGCTTCGTTCATAGATGGATTAGAAATTTAGAACTATGGTTTTAGAAGTCCACGGTTGGTTAATGTAAGGTCTTTTATTTCATCGACACATATATATTAGATTCATTTGGAGTCTCAACGATTTGGAGTCTCATCGACACATGTATGAAACATATAGTGTTTCATACAAAACACTAAAAATAAAACACGACAAAGACCAGTGAAAGGTTTTCCAACAGAACAAGGTAAATATACTAAGGAAAGAGAGCGGTCATAGACTCTGCTCAGATCTTTCAACTGTAGAGATCATCATCATCGGCTGCTCCACTGGATGTGGCAAACGGGTCAGCTCCACCGGCCGTGGCAGCAGGTCCAGTCCCTGTCGTTTCTGGAAACCTGAACTCGCTTCCAAACCCGCGTGATTGCTGAAGAGTCTGAGCAAAAGCCTGATACTTGCGAATGTCTGCATCACTTACTGATCTCCTTGCGTACTTCATCGATTCCTCAAAGTGGCCAGCTTTAATCTCTGCAATCTCCTCCTCCATGTCCTCTTCCATTGCTTCTGGCGTCTCTGTTCTCTTCCTCTCCCTCTCAATATCCTTCTCAATGTTTTCTCTGATTGCGTACTTGCAAGAACGCTGGCAAATCTCGGTGATATCTGCTCCGCTGAAGCCTTGTGTGTACTTGGCAAGAGCTCTCAGATCAACATCTTTAGCCACTGGAGATTTCCTCAAGCAAGACTTGAAGATCTGGTAACGAGACTCCTCATCAGGAAGAGGAATGTAGATGAGCTGATCGAGACGACCAGGACGCAGAAGTGCAGGGTCGATGATGTCTGGTCTGTTTGTTGCTCCGATGATGAAGACAGTCTTTTTAGCAGACATACCATCCATCTCTGTAAGAAGCTGGTTCAATACTCTGTCTGCTGCACCACCAGCATCTCCAACACTGCTCCCTCTCTGTTATTACATTGAACATTATTTTAGCTAAAGATAACGTGCATAAGTTGCATAAGTTGAGAGATTAAGGAACCAAGTACAATACCTGAGTGGCGATGGAGTCGAGCTCATCAAAGAAAAGAACACAAGGAGCAGACTGGCGTGCCTTGTCGAATATCTCTCTCACATTGGCTTCACTCTCTCCAAACCACATTGTGAGGAGCTCAGGACCTTTGATACTAATGAAGTTAGCTTGACACTCGTTCGCGATGGCTTTAGCCAAAAGGGTCTTTCCACAACCAGGAGGACCATAGAAAAGGACTCCTTTAGACGGTGACATCCCAAATTTCTCGAATTTCTCAGGATGCTCCACTGGATATTGAACAGTCTATAATATAGCAAATTTTGAATAGGTTAGTCCATATTCACAAAGTCACTAATCGAAAAATATATCGAACTGTTGAAAATCTTAATTTACCTCTTGAAGCTCCCTCTTGACATTCTCAAGACCACCAATGTCTTCCCAAGAAACGTTAGGCACCTCAACGACCTGGTTGAAGGAGAAAAATACAGTTTAAGAACAGGCGTTAGATAAGAATGGTACCAAATAGACTGAGAAACCGTAAAACCAAAAAATTGATCCCTTAAAACTCACCGTCTCACGTAAAGCAGAAGGATTGCTGTTACCAAGAGCAGTCTGGAAGTGCTCATTAGTTACAGCCATAGAATTGAGAATTTCAGCGTCTATCTCCTCGTCTTCTAGGTCAATTACATCCATCTTCTCCCTAATGCATTGGAGAGCAGCTTCAGTGCATAATGCTGCAAGATCAGCACCAACATACCCATGGGTGTCTTTGGATGCTCTTTCCAAATCAACCTGATTAAGAGAAAATCAAGTCAGGTCTGACAAAGAGAAAAGACACAAGAAATTAACGAAGAGAATAATTATATACAACAGAAACTTACATCTTCTGCAAGCTTCATGTTCTTGGTGTGAATCCTAAGAACCTCAAGGCGACCAATCTCATCAGGGACACCAATATCAATTTCCCTGTCAAATCGTCCAAACCTTCTCAAAGCGGGGTCAATGCTGTTGGGACGGTTGGTCGCTCCCATAACGATAACATGGGCTCGGGATTTAAGCCCATCCATAAGTGTCAAGAGCTGGGAAACAATCCGTCTTTCAACTTCCCCATGTGTCTTTTCTCTTTTCGGAGCAATTGAATCGAGCTCATCAATGAAAATGATCGAGGGGGCATTCTTTTCAGCTTCCTCAAACGCTTTCCTGAGGTTGCTTTCACTCTCACCAGCTAGCTTCGACATGATCTCAGGACCATTGATACAGAAGAAAAATGCACCAGTCTCATTAGCAACAGCACGGGCAATAAGCGTCTTCCCAGAACCAGGAGGACCATAGAGTAAGATTCCTTTAGGAGGCTTCACACCAATGGACTTGAAGAGTTGTGGATGCCTCAATGGGAGCTCAACAAGTTCCCGAATCTGAGCCATTTGTTTTCTGACACCACCAACATCATCATACCCAAGTTCATCCAACCTCTCCTCATCCTCTCTCTTTATCGGTTCCCCCTCACAGAAAATTTCTGTATCAGGAGCGACCACACAGTACTCAGCAGGATCGGTCTCAATAACCTTAAACTCAATACTTCTCATCCCTCCTCTTACTAGGAAAAGATCACCCTTCCTTACCGGGCGGTATGCCTCTAAGAAATAAGCTGTCAAGATACAAAAACCCGTCAGTCGGATACTAAAATTATTCTGCTGTATTAACATGGAAAACAACAAGAACATGCGAATAAACTCAAAAGGAAGATATAAGAAGAGGAAAAGAAAACACTTACGTTTAAGGTATGGATCAAAGATATTGCCACTAACTCCTTCAATGGTATCATCAAAGGGCAAGATGTGAACACGCTTCCCATACTTAACATCAGGGCATTGGTGAACAGAGATAACATCTCCAAGCCTAACCCTCAGATTCGACCTAACAACCTTGTTCATCCTAATCTTTGGTTCATCACATGTCTCATCAGCTAAAGCAATACACACAGTATCCTTCCTCTTCTTTCCCTATAACCACAATACCCAAAAAGAGAGAAAAAAAACAAAGATATCAATACACATAATTCCCAAAACAAAAGCATAAAAATTGAGAGACCCAACACGGATAAAAATCAAGACTTTGAAGAAACCATAGAATCCCATAAACACAGAAGCAGCAAATCACACAACAATCAACATCAAAAATAGTTTAAACCCTCCAAAAACCCCTGAAGTACGCGAATTTAGCAAAGGAACCAAAAGAAGAAGAGGCAAAAAAATATCAAAATCAGACCTTAATTAAAACGGTATCTCCACGAAAGAGCTGTAATTTCTCCATAGTCTCAGGGTGTAGAGACACGACGGAGTTATCATCGTTGATAGCCTCATCCACAACCAAACGATTCGCCGCCTTCTTTCTCTCCAGAATTGCGGTGCTAAAATCCCTCTTCGTCCCCTTACTGAAATAATCAGAGAAACAGTTGGAATTAAATCGAATTGAAACAAACCCAACATGAAAAATTAACAAAAGCTACTCAGAAATCCAGAAGAACTTACGAATCAGATGATTCAGCCTGCTCTGCCATAGTTGGTATTGTGTAGAGAGAGCTTCGCAAAGAGAAGAAGAAGATAACTTCGAGAGGAAAGTTTTGGTGGTAAGTGATCGGTTTCGCTTTTCGATGAGAAAATAGAGAGACAGGTGTCTGTGTGTGTTTATATAGAAGATATAAATCCGTTTCTTGTCATCAAAGAAAAGAAGTTTATTTTATTTTTATTTACTAGTTTCCATTTATTATTATTTCCTTCTTCTTTTTTTTTGGCGTTATTTAGTTGCCTTTTCTTTTGTTTCATACTTGGTTCTTTTTCAAACAATTTAAAAGTTACATCTCATTTTTATAAGGAAAAGCTATGATTTATTCATTTAAATGTAAATAAAACGTGTAACTACATATAAGAAATTTTATTAAAAAAATACTACACATTCAATCAAGGGTTTTACATCTTATACTGAATATCTTTTCTAAATACACCAAATGTTTTACAAATTTTAAGTACAATTATCATTGTGATAAATGATGACTATTTTTGAAAAATATGAAATTTAATTAACACAAAAGTAAGAAATCAAATAAATAATAATCATTTACATTGTGGATTTTATGTATTGTATTTATTTATATAAAGAAAGGAGAAAATCCGACCCTTTATATATATATATATATATATATTCAAACTTTATTTTGTAATTAAAATAAAATTTTTTTACAGGGATGAATTACATAAAAGACAAGATTTTAGAGATTGATTGCTCACGTAGTCATTTTCATGTTTTTCCTTCTTCAATAAGTTTATGTTTTTTTTGTTTGGAACATTCTAGATGGTCTTAAAACGTGGTAGAATGTCTTAAAAGAGTATTAAAAATCCTATATAAAAACATGTGGAAGGATCTAGTGGATCAGTCTCTATCCTTAAATTATACTCCCTCCATTTCAAAATATAAGATATTTTGGATAAAAACACACTTTTTAAGAAAATTGAATTTTACATTTAAAAATACAATACATCATTTAAAAATATATATTAATCAAAAAGTTAAAGAAAGTATTAACTTTTATTTAAAATATTGTCTTGTAATTGATAAAAGTTCTTTTGATCATGTATTTTTATAATTAAATGAATAAAAATTGCATTAAAATCTGAAAAACATATTATATTTTGAAACATACAAATTTCTCTAACATCGTATATTTTGAAACGGATGGAGTATAAATTCTCATGGTTGATTATGAATGTGGTTTTCTATATAAAAGGCATGACTCCCTTATTTATACTCAGTTAAGCAATCAATCAAAACTTTTAGTAATAAAATCTTCTTTTTCTATTTGTGTTTTCTCTAATAATCAAGAGGGATACGAATGAGGAGGAGACTGACTTAACAACCACGAAAAGTGGAAATGTGACAACCACAAAAGTTGAAAGATGCTAAAACCGCACGAATTAGTTTACAAGGAATCAGTCTGTGACATTCCGGTGATATCCTGAGTGTAGAGGTGAGTGTTTTTTTTGGTGGAGTTTACATTAACTAGCAAACAAAAACAATTTATGGGAACTTATATTTAGGAAAACAAACATATCATTGGCTTTTAGAATAATAGCGACAAAACGTGAGAGAAGACATTTTATTTTCAAAGTGAATAAGAGTGAATTTTGGACGATTTTATTCAATTCGATTGTTATAGGATGAATTGAATTTTCAATATATTTTACTGCAAAAATAATTTTTGGAGATTGTTGAAGAGCTGTGAAGCCATTAAAGCCATTAAAAAAAAAACAGATTTTATAATTTGATTGCTGTGAAGATTTTAAGAGTGAAGCCAAAGACGATCATGGAGTCTCTCTTCACCAGCTCCAAACATCTCGTCGACTTTTTCGCCGTCTCTGTAAAACTGAAACGTGGGTGTGTAACGGATGTGTCGAGTGGTTTCGGGGCACTCGTCGATATCTGCATAAACAAACTTAAGCTTCGAGAAACTTTTGCTAAGCTCTTGAAATGCAGGAAGTATCTGACTACAAACTCCACACCTGAAAGTTTCAAAATCATACGCTAAAATCTCAAGAAACCTGATAAAAAGAGTGCACAAGAACAAAACCGTTCTCGTTGAGGCATTTCATCAAACACTTGGTGAACATAAAATACGTTTTCATAAATACAGAGACCAAGACGTACCACGAAGCTCCGTAGTTAATAACAGCCTGCAATATCATAAAAAAAAACAAGAAGAACAGTTAGATTACGAAGAGCCCAGCTTTGATCTTAAAACATGTACAAATGTAATAGTTGTCGTTTGTAATAACCGGAGATTTGGAAGATTTGATGTCGTCAAGAATTGTCAGGAAGCTTTGGTCGTTTAATGCGGTTTTCAAATTGCCATTGCCATTCGAATTCGATTCAAAATCCGGATTTGCTCCCTCCGATTCTTGCTTTCTCATCTTTGCGTGTTTTGTTTGTTTGGTTGGATTTGTGAATTTTGGTACCTTCGCAGTCGCAGATTATCATTAACCTAAACCGAACCACAAGTCTACTTACCACTACCCAAACCCAAACCGATCGATTTGAGCCTAAACCGATTTTAGCCAAGTCAATTTCAACATCGACAGATTTCGTTAACCGGCTTTTCAGTGTTATTAACTTATTAACGACATTTACCTACACAAATAAACGATATCAATTTATCTTCCAAAAAAAAAAAAACACTAACAACATCCAATTATCGTGTAACTTTTATTAATCTCCAATAAATTTAGGAAGAAATTAATGGTTGATAAACAGAAGATCTTTGTTTATCATGGTTATCTTCTACATCATCAAATACGGATGCTGAAAAAATCATGTGTTGTTGTTGTTGGCAAAGAGCTTGATTCTCCCAACTCTTTCCCATCACAACCAAGTATAGTCCACAAACTATTAGTATTGCTCCAATCAATCTGTCAAACAAACATATATAAAACGTGTTAAGAAAACTTTATTATAAGATATGAAAATAATATGAGTGAAAACATTCATACATACCCTCCAAGGTAGAAGTGTTCACCAAGAGCAAAACTGGCTAAAAGAGCAGCAAGTAATGTTTGAAGAGGCAAATACGCTGATACAAACAGAGGTCCTCCTCTATCTACAACATATATTTGTATTGCAAACACCATAGCCGAACCCACTAATCCCTGCAAAATATGTATTCAAACTCACACCAAAATTAAAAACTGAATATGTCACAAGAATCTTAATCTAAATTTCTAAAAGATAAACAAACACTTACAGTGTATAGTAACGCATACCATTCGCCTCCTGATCTTATCTTCCAGCTCTCTAAATCTCTCTCGAAATAAACAGAGATTCCAAAGAACTGAAACACTGCGAAAAAGCAAGAGTATGAAACGAAGGAGAAGCGAGCTGGGTACTTCTTAAGCAATGGTGACTGCAACACAATCCAACTTGACCAACATAAGCAATGACCCATCAAACAAAGACATCCCAACGTCCAACTTTTGATTTCTTCCTCTGCTTCTTCAGCTTTAATGGGTTGGTTCATAAAACTCAGACTCGGTTGGTAAATAGTTGGTCCTTTATAGAGCGTTATAGCTAAAGAGCCTGCGACCGATACAATTGTTCCCACCACTTTAGCTATACCATCTTTCCTCTTCAATTCCACCTTCTCTATTCTACAATGGTGTGTGATATATAACAATGAGATCTGAGAGAAACTTTGAAAGTGAGATTCAAGAATCAAGAACATACATACCCGAGTAAAGCGGCCATTAGAAATGAAACAGCAGGAACAGCATTCTCAGTTGCTGATGCGAATGTTGGTGAAGTGTTGTCCAATCCAAAGATGTAAAATCCTTGATTTAATGTTATTCTATAACCAAAAGTAAGTATTGAAATATATAAAGTTTGTGTCTCCAATGTAAGATTCAAGGTTTAAAGACAAGATCGTACCCAACGAGTCCAAGAAGGAAGAATTGAATCAGGAAACTAGTGTTCATCGCCGGTCTTTCTTTTCTATTAGAATATTTACAAATTATAATCAAGATTTATAATAAACTGGAATTAAGAATTTAAAGATTAAGATTTAGTTGATTTAAAGAAGTGTGTGTATACTTTTCAAGGAAGAAAGCAGAGGGAGCAAGAACAGAGAGAGCGACGATGTTGCGGTAAAGTGGGAAGACGAGTTTGCTCACTCCCAAGTTTAGAGAGTATCTCATGATCACGTGATTACCTGCGTAGCCTGTCTGAAACACCACCATCGCCAAGTGAAGCTTTGCTCGCTCCGGTATCGGAGACATCTTTCTCAGCCGGAGATGGAGGAAGAAAGAAACCAAAGACGACGGAGGAGAGATCTGTTTGATTTTCTTTTCCGAATGATCTCTTCTTGTGACGACTTTCGTTAAAACGACAAAAAACGAGATAAGACTGTCATGCGCTTGTCACGTGAGATGTGTACAAAATGTATATAGTTGTCGCCTGTAATAACCGAATATTTGGAAGATTTTATGTCGTCAAGAATTGCCATTGCCATTTGAAATCCAAATTTCACAGCTTTTCTTGATTAAATTATATGAGCAAAAGCTCAAAAAGATTCAATTTTTGTTCTGTTTCTGCTTCACTTACCCTTTTAGTCCTCCCTTTGAATAATGCTAATGTCTTAGTGAAGTTCATTATTCACATTGCACATTGGTTACTGTTGAGTAGGATATATCTAGAAGGTTCTAGAATATCTCTTAAGTCCATATCCTATATATTTAGGAGATATTATAAGATCAAATATGTTAGAGATAGAGTCAAATCAGAGTCTGTACATGTATAAAGAGAAGTCGATGAACGTGAATAAAGATAACACATTACAATCGTAAAAAGGTTTCTCAAAAACTAACAGTGACACATACACATGTGCTTCTTTTCTCGTTTCTATGAACTTAAAAAAAAAAAGCTTTTTGATCTTCTAGAGAAGAGACGTTTTGATTCAATGGGGTTTTCCTCCATGACATGGTCTCATCTTTGGCTCTGTTTTTTCCTGACTATGAAGTTCTTAGACCAATAAGCACCATAAGCCATATCTTGTCGAGCACTCTTTAGTTAGATGCGTCGATTTTAAACTCTCTTTGGTGCCAAAATGAGATTAGGCTTAATCCAGATATTAGTTAACTAATCAAACTTAAGAGTGCTTCGATGGCTTACACTTTTTAATGGGTGGAGAAAGATGCAGAAAGATCTTGTTTTATCTTTTTATCTCAACCCTATTAAAATACTTCTTCTTCTTTTTTTATTTCCCTAAAGAAATTGAAATACCCAAAACAAAAATCTGATTGGATACATGAGTAATTAATTGAATTTCTAAGATGATGAAAGCCATAAGCCCTGAAAAAAATATTATATTAAAAATCACAAGTTGATGATGATGATTCAAAAAGAAAGATACTTGGAACCTAATCCAAATCTATAATCTATAACTTAAAGATGACCAAGAATAGAAAAAACAAGAACCTAACTAACTGATGCATGATGTTATTATCCACAAAACCATTTGTGTTCGTCAGCTTTTGGACATTTCCCAATTTGGGTAAACTCATGACTTTACTATTAAAGCAAAGCCAAAGCAAGCTTCCAAGTTCAAAGCATAAATTAAGTAAGGATTCAGTTGTTAAATAACACACACAAAAAAGAGAGAGAAGAAGAAAGAAAAAACGAAAGAATGGATTATAAGAAGGAAGAAACACTTCGTCGAGGGCCATGGCTCGAAAAAGAGGACGAACAGCTAGTGAAGTTTGTTACCCTTTTGGGAGAACGTCGTTGGGATTCTCTAGCAAAAGTTTCTGGTACACTTTCTAAACAATTTTTTTGTGTCGCTTTCCGAATATAGAAATATGCATATGTCTAAAGATATGTTTGCTTGTTGTGTTCATATTTATAGGTTTGAGGAGGAGTGGTAAGAGTTGCAGGCTAAGGTGGTTGAACTATCTGAATCCGAAACTGAAGCGTGGACCGATGAGTCAAGAAGAAGAGAGGATTATCCTTCAGCTCCATGCTCGTTGGGGTAACAAGTGAGAGACCAAAATTTTTTTTTTTATCTTTTACTTGCATATATAATTGCTTTTTCGGTTTGAACTAAATATAGTAAGTATATCAATAGGTGGTCGAAGATTGCAAGAAGATTACCAGGTAGGACTGATAATGAGATTAAGAACTATTGGAGAACTCATTTTAGAAAGAAAGAGGACACTCAAAGCTATGGTAGATATACTTATATCGATTTTTCATCGTTGCATATGTTAATTTTAATTAGATCAGCATTCAATTGAAACATATTGATGTGTGTGTTGCTGCAGATAAGATCATTGACCGGAGAGGAAATACAGGAGAAGAATTGTTGTGCAAGTATAAGGAAACAGAGGTTATGAAGACAAGGACGACGACTCAAGAACAAGGTTATGATGAAATTGTGAAGGAATTTAACCAGAGAAGTATTGAAAGTGATAAACAAATCAATGGCGGTATTGGTGGAAGAGAGAGCTTTGGTGTTATGAATTCACCATATGAAAACCGGATTTCGGATTGGATATCAGAGATTTCTACAGACCAGAGTGAAGCCAATCTTCTAGAAGAGCATAGCAGCAGTAGCAGTGAGAACAATATTAACATTGGTTCTTGGTGGTTTCAAGAGACTAGGGACTTTGAAGAGTTTTCATATTCTCTATGGTCATAATTTTGAAGTTTCTTTCTTTACTCTTTAACTCTTGGATAATTGAATTCGAAAGTAATATAGTGAAACAAGATTATCCAATATTCAAGTCTAGTATGCAACAATTATGTACAATTTGAATATGATTTCGAAATGAAATTTGAATCGTAAGTTAAAGTTCAAATTAAGCATAGAATCCTACTGTAGTCAACAAACGAAGTCAAAGTCGAATGTAAAGTTTTTAGTTTTACAGAGTAAAAATCTTCACTAGACTAATTCAAAAAAAATATAGTTATACAAATATGACATATCCATCATAACAAAATATGTAAAAGATATAGCAGTGATGTATACAATCAGGCATTGTCATATATAACAACAAAAACACGAGAAGATCATGCTCCAATGGATGAAAAAGTATTAGGTTTTTTGGTTAACATTATTGACTGATGGGCTTTGTCTTTAATCCGAGTAAAATTAATTGTTTTGGTGTACTTTTGTGCCAAATGATTGGTTAAAAATGTTTAATATTTTTGTTATTCAGGGAAAAAATAGTATTTTATGTTCAATATAGTAAACTACAATATCCTAAAGTAATATATTGATTTGGTATGAAGTGTAGATGCATGTATGGAATGCCCTCTAGTATAAAATTATGAAAAGACAGGAAGAAGATAATATAATCTCTATTAGATTATTAGTTATGTAATTAATTGAAGATAGGATTGGGCTATTACAACGTCACGATTACAAAATATATATGACACCACAGGTGGTAGTATTTATATAAAGAAATAACGAAACTTATTAAAATATACAAATGATGAGGTCCACTGAAAACCCCAAAATGAGTTATGGTAGGAATCGTGTGATTTGTTGTTCTGGACATAGTATTAGTGTTGATATCTTCAGAACAATCAATACTTAGTGAAGATTAGTGATAAATCGAATTTACCACAATTTATCTTCTCGATAAAAACATAAGACCAAAGAAGAAAAGGATAAACAAGAATGAGTTTGAAACAATATTTTCTTTTGTCCTTGATTAAATTGGTAAATTCACGTTACAACATAAACATTTGGGTTGAAGAAGTGAAAATGACCAAATATGAAATCGAACTGAGCATGAACGATAAAACAAGAACTGAAAAAGATAACCGGTTAGTTGAACCGGTGCCAGACATATCATCGGTATAATCATTATAAGAATCTAAACCGCTATTACCTTCCGATCCAGTAGTAGTCCACATCCCTAGATTGTTCCCGTTATTCCTGCACCAATCAAACACCCTAAATTAGCTCCAATTGACTTTTAGGGGTTAATGACCGATAATTATGAAAATAGTGGGGTAAAAAGTAATTAGACAAAAGAAAAAGTATAAAGTTAAAGGCAAAAAAGTATGAGAAAACAAAAGAGTACATAGACAATTTTAAATGAACTGTGTATTGGTAGAATAAAAAGATTCAAAATGTTGTATTTTGTTAAAAAAAAAAGTCAATTTCGTTTTCAAAAAGAAAATTTGGCAAAAGAGGGATTGATATGTATCCAAACCTGCCACCAACGCCAAGGACGCCGGAATGGTAAGTGATTAGGTCGATGAATGAGGCAGATTTAGGCTCAACGCTATAAGCCTTCTCATATTTCATTTCTGCACCTTCTCCAGATGCCACAAAGAAGGCTCCATTCACCAATATGTCTCCTTCTGATCTCCAATTCCACCCTTTCCATTCGCCGTCCGGTGTTTCCACTCTTTTAGTTACCTCTTTGGCGAATGGGTTGGTTGGTGCGGTATATCGGTTACCCTGACTATTAATAGTCGGGTTACCGCTACCGCCAATCGCATACATTTCCCATTGAGTAAAGTCGTTATTAACGACATGGATATATCCACGTCGACATCTCGGCATCCTTTGTATCAATTTCTCTCCAAAGTGATTAAATGCAATCGTTACCTAAAAACCATATTAATATTCAAAACATTAGTCTCATTTAGAATCAAATATATTAATAGTATTCATTAGAAAAGAAGTATTATGGTCTAGTGTGTGTGTGCGACCGACCTGCATGCCACTGTCTGGCTCGTAGTGATCGCTATGACCAAGAAGCATGACTTCGTTATGGTGAGAGAAGAAGTTGTTCGATATTGTGATTCCTGTGGATCCCATTACAGCGTCTATGAGACCGTCCTTACATCTAGATAGAGAACAATGGTCAATCCATATGTCCTTTGATCCGAAGATGGAGATACCATCACCGTCCGATTTCGTTCTGAAGCCATAGTGTGTTGGACTTGACCGCACGTTAGTATTCCCTAGCGTAAGCGTGGACAAACATATTTCAGAATGCTTTTATGTATAATCCAATCAATGCTAATTTCAGGACAGACGAAATATTTAATTTTTACCCTCTTTTTCTTCTTACAATGCTTTTATGAATAGTCAGTAAATGCTGATAAATTCAAAACAAAAAAAAAACATGTTTTCTTTGTTTGCGTGTGAACAACACCAATGAATGAGAAGGAAAATATGTACACAACAAAGGGGACCTACTAAATTATTAGGGGAAGAAAATTAAAAAAAAAGTTAAAAAGTTAAAACTAGCAATTATTGACCGTAAAAAATAATATATTCTATTGAACTATCGATTTTTGGATAATATTTTAGAAAAAAATGGAAAATGTGGAAAGAGTAAAACATTTTTTACCGGATTGGTAACAATGGTGGATATGAATATTGTGAATGATGATATTGGAGACATATTGAAGAGTAATGCAGCCACCACCAACAATATGAACATTAGCTCCTCTTCCATCAAGTGTCTTGTAACTATTGAATATTAACTCTTGCTTTAATTTTATCATCATGTTGCTTGGGAACACTATCCACAATGGCTCTTCTTGTATCACTCCGTATCTGTCATCAATTTTTATTTAATGATTTATGTTAATTTAACTTCTAGTTCGTTTAAACTATTTTTCACATTGTAAACCCGTTTCCTTTGACATTGCTAAAGATTCCCCAAATTATTCCAATTTTTTGGAGGTCCCAAGTGACTGATACACTTGTTTTATTATAGCTGTCTAGTCTTTATGTTTTTTTATATTTTCCCTTCCAAGGGCCAGTGTTAAAATCAGAATGTAGGGACACCAATTTATAATTTATAAACATCGTAAACATTAAATATCTATGTTTTAAAAAGGATTTGATTTATCAAAAGTTCAAAACTATAGAGCTTTTTCAAACGTTTTGAAAGGATTTTGAAGGGGTTTTCAAGGATTTAAAGGAAGTTTAGGGGTTGTGGGAGTTTTTCCCCAAAATGGAGGGTTTATTTGTAAAATTTCTCTATCTAGAAATATAAACAAGTGGTGTTGAAAAAGTCGTACATAATAGATTGGTGTGGGACATGTGAAGAAGAGATGACAAAAGAGAGATAAAAAGTAATTGTGGAATAGATAAACGTAGATTAGACAGAATCTTATACTCACATATGATTTTAATTTAATTGTGAAAGTGTACAGGTAAGGTTTTGGATTAAAACAATAATGGCATCTAATTTTCAATTAAAGTATGTAGTGTTGTAAACTAACGACTTAAAATATCTAAATACGGTTTATTAAAGATTATAGTATAACTTTGTCTTGAACTAATAAAAGACAACACATTACGGTCAAGATTATACAAGACTTTCTAATATGAAATCCGGTTAAGTCGGTTAGCAGAGAAGGTACCTCAGAGTGCCCGGTTTAGGGTCAACGACATCATCGTCGGAAGAATCAGTAACGAAGTAAAACTGACCACCTTTGCCTCCCAAGGCGTACTGTCCGAAGCCTATTCCACAATCTGCTAGGCCTTGTCGGTTATTGGGCCAGTTTGGGTCGCATTTCCAACAGTCATCAATTGGGTTACCGGTGATGCAAGGGTTTGAACCGGCTTGGTCAGTCGTGTCCAGAGCTTGACGTCTTGATATAGAAGCATTTACTCTCCTGTGAAAACAGTTTAAACCGGATAATTATAATCGGAACGGTTTAAGAAAATCGGAAATTTAGAAACAGAGCAACCCAAGATTCACAAGAAGACATGATAATAGCTTTTCAAATGTAAAACCTAGATGGAAAATAACACTAAATAATCTGAAATGTGAGGAAAAATGTAGATCCAGAACAGGAAATGTAGTATGTGTACCTATGAACATCATGAGCGACTAGTTCTGGGTCGGGATGTGGTAAGAGAAGAAGAGTTCTGTTGAACATGGCGAAACTCATGTGTGGAAGAAACAAGAAAAGAGAGAAAAGTACAATGCAGCTTCTTTGAAGCATCTTTAATGAAGAAACTGATGATTTAGGAATTTTAGGGTTTTTGGTTAGTTAAAGGAGGGAGAAGAAGAGAATTAAGACATGGCTTGTTTGTTCTTCTTCTCTCTGCTTACTGACAACAGTGTTCGTGAGTGGCTTTTTACAGTGTGAGTTTGCTTTTGTAATAATGGCTTTCTTGGCTTTTGTATATATTTTTTTCTTTGTTCTTTTTGAAAGAGAGAGAGAGTAAGGTTGTTTTCCACTGACAGTCTCGAGGATTGAGAATCTGCTCGTCTCGAGGAAACGGTCTCTAATTTTTCCTTTGAAGCTCTTTTTTTTTATATATAAATTTTACATAATTATACTTATCACAGTCACACGATATAAAGGATATCCATAACCCTCAACAGATTTAACAAACGGTAGGCTTTGCTATTTGAATCTCTTGTCAGGTTTTTACCTTTTTACTGTAAAAGTGATGTGACGTTATGATAAACTTTTCCCACGAGCTATACATACAACATATGAATGCTACTTTTTT
>VBRH01000717.1:191-22500 GCA_014578085.1 Cardamine resedifolia | reverse complement strand
TTTTTTTTTTTTTTTTTAACGAACATTGAAGATTTTGAAGATAAAAAAATCTTATTTGGAAGTTAGTATTTCTTATTATAATTAAAAAATATACATATATATATATATATATATGGTACGGTGATTTGTTAAATATTACTATCTGCCATAACAAGAAGTACCGTTTAGACGTTTATGCCAATAAAATAGAACAAGTTGGCGTAAGACAGAAGAATCTTTTCCTTGATGTTTTCTCCTTGGGTATTGTAATTAATAAATTACTACCATTATGTTTAACCATATGCTCTGTACATTTCTACTCCTGATAGACTGAATTATTTTTTAATCAGGCATAAAATAAGTTCTTAATATTAGTGTCCCAACAATAATTTGACGGTGTTTAAGCATCCATGAATCTAAATTGATTGAACCAAAGTACATGAGTTGTTAGTAATATACAGTACCCTATATAAATTTTGTAAGCATACATACATAAGCGGATAAATAGTACTTTTTGGTAGTAATTAAAGGGGTTTAAAGATTGCAAATACGAAGATATTTAGCGTTGATTAGTTTCTTTAACCCAACTAGGCTCCATTAGCTTCTATTTTGAGCACTACATATTGTAATATTTTATTAGGCAATAATTTGACTAGTCAATCAATGTTCATGTTTTTTTAATCTACTATATCTAATTTTTGGAATACTTCCTTGATCTTATATGAATATATACAACAACCCTATCTAACATTTTTTTTTTTGAACCGCGGGAATTCTGGACTTCCATAATCTTTTTCAGTATCCGGAACCAGCCTTTAATCCATTCTTATTTAAAAAATGTTTTTCCGTCCCAAAATAAATTCGAATTCGGGGTACAAAAGAACTAACCCGTTGTGTTACCGTCATAATCTCTTTGGTAACTATTTTTTTTAAGACGGAAGATATCGAATAATTCATACTACATCGTATTATCTATCACTACGTACTTATTTAAATTTTAGTAGTGGAGTCCCACCTAACTTGTTTTTGCTAGATCATAAAATGAAATTGTAAATTAAAATTGAGGAAGAGAATATATATATATTGAGCAGCTTCTTCTAGGAGAGTTTAACCTAATTGAGCTCTTAAGCCAAGGAGATGACCAAATAAATATATGTTTAAAGTAGGAGACACGGAAACAGCTCCCACGTTCATCACTTTCTCTCTCTTTTTTTCCCCTCTATCTCTCATCTCACCAACACTAATAAACAACAACCAAGTTTTTATGAAATTTAAAATGTGTAAAAGAGTTATATCTCCGAGGAGTAATTTAATATAAGTTTTTTTCTCTCTCTCTCCCTTGTGATCCTCCATAAATCCTATCATCTCTAGGCCCTCCAATAAATCCTTTCTCTCTTCCTAATATTACTCTTTGTTGTGAGTAGTGGACAAAATCCCCATCTCCCAAAGCTTAGTTTGAGTTGTGTCCTCATGGTAGGTTAACTAACTTCTACTCTTGTTTCTTCAATTATATACCATCTTAAGTAATGAATCTCTCACTTTCATCTTAGTTCCTTTACTGTACGATTATCAATCATCAAACCCAATTCCTCATAATTTTGAATATATACTCATCTTGGCTCCTTGGTACTTACTATAGATATTACTTGTATATGTACAAAACAACTGAATTATGGTATGAAAGTGTCTTTATTATTTATTTTTTGGGTTAACTAAATAATATATAAATTCTTTAAATTAGGGAATTCAGAAACCGGCATGGTTAGATGCACTTTACGCAGAGAAGTTCTTTGTGGGATGTCCTTACCACGAGACGGCGAAGAAGAACGAGAGGAACGTGTGTTGTCTTGATTGTTGCATCAGTCTATGTCCTCACTGTGTACCATCACATAGATTTCACAGACTCCTTCAAATTCGCCGTTATGTGTATCACGATGTTGTTCGGCTTGAAGATCTCCAAAAACTCATCGACTGCTCCAACGTTCAAGTCAGTAATGTATTTTAATATCTATTCTATATTCCTATCATATCTATTTATGTATATTAATGGATTGGTGGTTGAATTGTGGACAGGCTTATACAATAAATAGTGCAAAAGTTGTGTTCATCAAGAAGAGACCACAGAATAGACAATTCAAAGGAGCTGGAAACTACTGCACTTCTTGTGACCGAAGTCTTCAAGAACCTTTTATCCATTGCTCCTTGGGTTGTAAGGTCATTTCATCTTAACTATTATACTCTTACGATATTTTAGACTCAATTCTGCTTAATAGCTGGATTCTCACTTAACAAAACTAATGGGATAGTAAATATTTATATATAATTAAGTATCAGAAGTTAGGAACCTAATACCTTGATGTTTTTTCCTGAATTAGTTTAATTTTTTAATTTCAAACTATCACAATTTGCAACTAATGTAACATTTCTTTAAATGTTTTCAACTCGTAAATGTTGTTAGTTTCCGAAGATGAGAATATAAAAAAGGGTTTATAAAACGATCAAAACATTTTAGGATAAATAAAAATAACAAGTTACTGTAAAAGCTAGCTATATGCATAGTTTATGTACTAGATTGTTGAATTTTGAAATCTTGTCCTTTTGAGCTAATGTATTTAATTTCAAAAAACAAACATGAAGAAAATCCATAATGGTAAGTCTAGCTAGTTTTTTCTTTTATAGTTAAGTCTATTATATTCTCATTGACCTTGCCGTTGGAACTTGGAACTATGTTTATGTGCATTAATACTGTATATATATACTCCCACATCATGTAAGATAATTGTTTCGTCCAAAGTGATCTAGGACACCGTAAAACTTCAAATCCCTACAACGTTGCACTTTGTAAAAATATATCATGCTGTACAAAACATACCAATATCTAATCGTTTTTTTTTCTTTATCATGTAACTTTTATGGTAGAGAAAGTTGAAAAAAAACTAATTATATAAAAAGGTCTTGGTTTATATAAATGTAGGTGGACTTCGTGATGAAACGTTACAGGGACTTAACCCCATTCCTAAAGCAATGTCACACTCTAACCCTAGGTCCTGACTACATCATCCCACAAGACTTACTTACGGATGATGACATGGCTGCCTACGAGACTCCTCGATCAACAGTTGTAGACGGTGATGAGTCCATGAGCTGGTCCTCGGCTTCCTCCGACAACAACAACGCCGGTGCGACGGCTGCATACGCCCCCACCACCACCCACGTCGTGAGGAAAAAACGAACTGGCTTCTGCTTCTGCGCGAAATCGGCTAATAGTTATAAAGAGGTTTCGGAGGATCCTGACGATATTTCTACTTGCATTAATCGGCGAAAAGGCATACCTCAACGAGCTCCTCTTTGTTAACGTTCCTCTTTTTGTGATCTTTTATCTTCTTTGTTAGTTTATTTTCACTAAATAGTCTTTATTTGTTACATGTATGGATTCTTGTTGCGCGGTCTCTAATAAAGTTTATAATCAGTCTTTTTGTTTTTCCTTGACGTATTAGTTAGTTTAGCATACCTTAGAAAAATGATCCGATCGCATTAATATATATCGGGTTTGATTGGTAATTTCATTGTGTCCAATAGATTAGTGTTGAACAAACACTCAAAATAAATCCCTAAAGGTTAATGCCAAATATTTGTTTAAATAACTATTAGACGAGGAAAAATGTGTATTTTGCGGATCAAATATTGTGGTTGTTATTACAATATAGTTATGAAGAAGAATCCATAATATCTAAATTGAAAAAATAATTTAGAAATTCTATTATAATAAAGATTAAGATAATTTATTATGATAAAAATTAAGTTGATTTAGATATATCAGTTAAGTCTTTAGTTAAAATAGGTTTTAACACTTGTATATATTATACAATTTTATATGTGATTCATCAATCAATAACACAAAATCATTCTTAAACCAATCTCTAACCTTATCAATAACTTTTGTGTATTTCGTGTCTTTTCTATTTTATTATATCTAAATGGGTCGAAGTCAATTGAGTTTTTCTTTGACATTTGAAATTGTACATTACCACTTTTCTCAGCTTAGATTTTCGTTTCAGACTAAAGAATAGGGAGAATCTGAAATAGTATGAAATTGGACAGCTTTGTTAGTGACTCACGTGGCTCCTAATTCCGAGCTGTGGGATCTTTCATGCTGTTATAATATTTTCTAATAAAATTTTAATTATGAATATTACTAAGACTTAAACCCGCGAAATCCCCTGGAAAAAATGTTTTACATTTTAGTATTTGTTATATCATTTTGATAAATGAATATTTAACGTTTTATAGCTACATTTTAATGTATAATTTTTCTCTATTTTTAATTAATTTTGAAAAGAAAATATAAGACCCTATCAATTTTTTCGTATACTTTCGAGATTAATTTGTAAATTCGGAATATTGTTAAAAATTGTATATTACCCAGATTAATATTTATGTTATAAAATGATGATTCCGCCTAAATGTAAAATAACGTTTAATCATCTTATCTAAAAAATACTGTTTGGAAATTAAGTCAATTTTTGGTTCAAAATCCCATTTCTCTATGAAGAGGTTTCAAAAAACAAAATTTATGCATGTAAGATTTTAGTTCTTAATCTTGTACCAGATCCTATTGTAAATCACATCAGTGTTTTGATAGACTTTATATAAAGTCCAGAAAGATCCGAACAAGCATATTACCTCTGCGCAATTGATTTTCCTAAACTTCTTTTTCGGTTATTTTTTTCTGCGTCCATGACTAACTATCTATGTTACTTTTTCTTGCTTTCATGACCTCAATCATTAATCTTTAGCTTCAGAACTTTGCTCAAGAACTATTTACCTTTAGATCCTTGGACTTCCTCTTTCTTTTTCAACTCTAAGGTGAGAAGGCCACTTGTTTTTGAGATTGGCTTTGAAGGTTCATCTACACTCCACCTCATATATATCCTATGGCATCTTGTCAAGAAAATCAAATCGGTTTAAAGGTTTTCTTATTCCACAAACTATAAACGCTATGCCTTATACACACACACGATTAAACCTAAATAGAAAATTTTAAATTATCAAACTATACATAGGTGATTAATTAGTTACATTTTACTTCATATCTCTCCTAATACCCTTTTCTCGAGTTGGGGTATTGAGATAAAAAAAATACCTAACTTGAATAAGAAACTATCACAACTCTTACGACAAAGTGCTTTGGTACGAAGATTCGTGAGCTGGAGCATTGTAGAAATGCACTCAGGCTCGATAATTCCGTGAAAAATTTCATCTCGTATAAAATGACAATCAGAAGCTACATGTTTTTGTTGTCAGAAAACTGAATACTTACTTAACTAGATAGGAGACTGATTGTGCATTATGGATATGTGTGTTCATACACAAACGAACAAATGGTAAACAAAAAATTGGATGGTGTGTGTGAAATTGGTATCAGGTATCTCAATAATTTGTGCATGATTCTGTTTTTTTTTCAATTTAAAATACGAGAAATCAAATCTAAATTTGGTTTACAGAACATAAAAGATACACAAAATAGAAGATAAAGAGTAGAGAGAACATGTTTGGTATCAATAAAAAAAATTGATTTTACACCTCACATCCCAAATTTAGTCCTAGCCACATGTTTCTTTCAATCTCCATAATAAGATTTTAACAGAACACCCTTACTTTGACGGTCAAGATTTTAAACCGCTTCTTTTAATTTTGTGCTGTTTTAGCCTTGAATCAGACTCGATCTCACTCAAACACTCAATCTCTTGTTTGTAAAGAATGAACAAGAAATAGAAACAAGACACACACGATTTTACGAGTTCGGAGTTTCCTCCTACGTCTCGCTGGAATTTATTCCGTAATCCACTAGATCCGAGCTCAAACTCGAGCTCTCTCTGTTATCTCTCTACGATGGAAGTCTTTCTCTCTAACTCACTTGATACAGCTCTCGTCTCAAGAAGAAGATACAAAAAGATAAGAGAGGAAGAATAAAGCATAACAACCTTATCATCTAAAACACACGTGCTTAGCTTCCCACGTGACCTGACCTTGATATTCTGATCAAAGTCAAAACCTTCTCTTCCTTTTAGTGACTCCACCACACTTGGAGAAATATTCTCAAATACTAAGGACAGTATTCTTCAATTCTCCACCTTGTCCTTAGTAGCTGGACCTAGTCTTTCTTGGATTCCACTTTCGGATCTTGAGCAAACCCGCTCATCTTTTTCATCACCTGAATAAATTGATCCACCTTTTGTTTTCTCCTGAGTAAACCCACTCAACTTGGTTTTGGAGCTAAATGTCACGACCCATTTTCCTCCAACATGCACATGGGCCGAACCATGGGGTAACATGCCCTTTTACTTAGTATTTTACGGGCTTTTCTTTCATTTTCGTGGGCCGGATCCATCTCAAGAGGGTTCTACACGTTTTGTCAAATATGGAAGGATATCTCTCAAAACTTTGTCTCCAAGTCATATCCCTACATATCAGCTTTTCACTTATTGAGATTCCTCATCACATCCCTTCAAATCCGCCCACATTTATGTGTATCTTGTATTTAAGGCCATATCTTCAATATCGGCCGTTAGATCAATTTCATCTCCACCATCCATTTTGGAGGTGCTTTTGTATAAATAGGGGTGAAATCCTCATTTGTAACCATCCAGCATTTTCTATCAATATCAGAGCAATTCAGTATTCTCTTGTCTTTTGTCGAGTTTTTCATTCTTTCCGCGTTTTTTCTCACAAAGGGTCGGATTTCTTAGAGAGTTAGGCTGTCTAGTCCATTTGTCCGAGGCAAACAAGGACTAGGGCCACACGGTTTTATCACAAAAGATCAAGCCCATGACAAGTGGTATTAGAGCCAAGTTCGATCAAAGGTAAGCGACTTACTAGAAGATGGTGGGATGTCATGAGAATGATGTTAGCGAGGATAACAATGGTGAAAACATCAATGAGCAGGAGGCCTTCGATGCGAATGTGGCGAAGAGTAAGCGCGACAAGAGTAGGGTTCGAGATGAGCTTGGATCCTTGGGTGTTGCGGTGAGTGACTTGGGCGAGAGGTTCGAGCGTGTGGAACACTCAACCACCAAACTCGAGAACACGATTATAACTAAGATCGATAGAGTCAAGGAGAACTTGGGGGAATTGAGACACAATTCCTTTCACTCGAAGAGAAGGTGATGGGAGCGGTTCAAGCATTACGGGTGAACATCGAGGCGATGCAAGAAGACCTTATGTTGTACAAGAAGGTGGTTGCCAACGGAGGTACTAGCAATGCTGGGGCAGGTAGAGTGGATTACCCAAGGCCATAACGATTCGATGGGGCACGTGATGCCAAGGAAGTTGAGAATTTCCTATAGCAAATAGAGCAGTACTTTGACAATCTCAGTCTTGGAAACGAGTTGGCAAAGATCAAGGCGGCCACATCATACCTCATGGATACGGCTACGCTGTGGTGGCGAAGGCGTCACGCAGATATTAAACGGGGTATGTGTTGGATGGACACATGGGAAGAGTTCAAGAAGGAGCTTAAGCGGCAATTCTACCCCGAGAATGTCGTTTATGAGGCGAGAAAGAAGCTAAGGAAACTACGGCAAAAGGGTACCGTCCGAGACTACGTTAAGGAATTCACTACCCTTACGCTGTAGATTCCCAATCTTTCCGATAAAGACTTGGTGTTCCATTTCATTGATGGACTCCAAGGGTGGGCGAAGCAAGAGTTGTAGCGCCGATGTGTTAATTCGGTGGATGAAGCTATTGCGGTAGCGAAATCCCTTTCGTATTTTAGCACCCAATCCCAACCCAAAGCCTACAAGAGGAAGGTGGTGCCGAGGAGTGGAGGAGAAAGGAAGGAGCAAAACCAATCGACTTACACTCGGAACCAAGGAAAGAGCCCGGTGCAGGAGGAGTATGAAGCCAAGAAGCGCTCTTTCGTTCCGAGAGGCGGTTGTTATGTGTACAAAGGACCACACCCGGCAAGGGATTGCCTGAAGCTTGGGTCATTGTCCGCTCTCATCGAGCAAGAAGAGGTTGATGCTCATGAGAAGACAGGTGTGCTCGGGTCGTTACAATTACTCAATGCCCTACGGACTGCTCCAACGTCAAAGGAAGCAAGTAAGGGATTGATCTACGTGGATGTTAACATCAACGGGCGAGCAACTGAAGTGATGGTTGACACTGGTGCCAACAATAACTTCATCTTGGAAGAAGAAGCGAAGAGACTCGGGTTAACATGGATTAAGGGGGACGGTTAGCTCAAGTCTGTGAACACCAAAGCCCGACCACTCCATGGCATTGCACAAGGGGTCAAGCTGAGTATTAGAGTTTGGTCAGGTACGGTGAACTTTTCCGTGGTACCTATGCATGATTTCAAGGTTGTGTTAGGCCTTGACTTTCAAAGACAAGTTTCGGCGATACCAATGCCCGCCCTTAGCACGGTATGCATCCTTGATAAGGGTTTAACGTGCATGATTCCCACTGTGGAAGTTTCGAGCAAGAAGAATGGCGAAGGTAGGTAACTTTCGAACATGCAGCTCTCCAAGGGGATAAGAAAGGACGAGACAACGTACCTTGCCCTGTTGAAGTTGGACGACGAGTTTGGAGAGGCATCCATCATTCCACACATGATTGAGAAAGTTCTTAAGCAGAATAAGGATGTGATGTCGGCTAAGCTACCGGAAAAGCTACAACCTAGGAGAGAGGTGGACCATTAGATCGAGTTAGAAGTAAGAGCCAAACCACCCACGATGGCCCCGTACCGTATAGCTCCTTCCGAACTCGCGGAACTAATGAAGCAACTTGATGAGCTGCTTTTTATGGGAGTGTTAAGACCATCAAAGGCACCTTATGGTGCTCCGGTGTTGTTCCAAAAGAAGCATGATGGGTCTTTGCGGATGTGTGTGGACTATCGGGCGCTTAATAAGGTAACCATCAAGAACCATTATCCAATTTCATTGATTGTGGACATGTTCGATAGGTTGGGTGTGTTAGAATTTGTGAAAATAAGATTAGAGAGAGTGATAGAGAGTAATGAAGAACATGAAGAATAAGAACTTGAGAGTAGTAACAAGAATACTTGATTCATTAAGTGTTTAAAGTAGAGTGTTACAACATATTTATAGCATAAACAAACCCTAGAGACCCCTGAAATCGGAGCCTAAGGAGGAGCCTCACATTTGAATTCAAATGTGAGTGGAGAGAAACATTTTTTTGGATTTAAAGGAATTACGGTCTGTGGCGGTAAGGTACCGCCACAGACGGTAGGCGACCGCTACAACAGATCGCCACACATTGTATATGATGTGTGTGGCGGTCGGCTACCGCTACAGATGAACCGCCACACCTTGCACACGGATCATGCTTCCTGGAGAGTTCTATAGCGGTCGTTTAACCGCTATGGATGGACCGCTACAGACTGTATGTGCAGCGGGTGGCGGTTGGCTACCGCCACAGTAGTACCACTACACATCTCACGTGTTGGTGGCAGTAGGCTATCGCCACAGGCGGACCACCACGGCTGGTGGCGGTAGGCTACTGCTATAACTAGACCGCTATGCATACCCAGATCAATAGGGTGGTGCAAAGGTCTACACCAAGATAGACCTACAGAAGGGTTACTATCAAGTTCTGATTGCGGAAGGTGATGAACCGAAGACTGCTTGTGTTACCCGATATGGTTCATTCGAGTGGCTGGTTATGCCTTTTGGGCTCACGAATGCACCTGCCACGTTCTGCACGCTCATGAACCAGATCTTTCAACCCTATCTAGATAGGTTCATGGTAGCATATCTTGACAACATCGTCATCTATTCCGACTCCCTGGAGAAACACATCAGCCATTTGCAAATGGTATTCCGAGTTCTACGAGAGAACGAGTTGTACGTGAAGCGGGAGAAGTGCATCTTTGCAACGGAGGAAGTGCATTTCCTAGGGCATGTCATTGGGCATGGCAAGCTCAAAATAGATGATGCCAAGATATCCGCAATCACAGAATGGAAAGCACCAACCAAGGTACCAGAGTTACGGTCATTCCTTGGACTTGTGAATTATAACCGGCGGTTTATCAAAGGATACTAAAAAAAGGCAGCACCATTAACTGACCTTCTCAAGAAGGAGAAGGCATGGGACTGGTCGGATCAATGCAAGGAGGCGTTTGAGGAGCTTACGGCTGTGGTTATCCGAGAACCCGTTCTTGTTCTTCTGGATTTCAGCGAATCCTTTGAGGTACTAACAGATGCTTCCGACTTTGCTATTGGTGGGGTTCTTATGCAGGGGAGACATTCAATAGCATTTGAAAGCCGCAAGCTTAACGACACAGAACGGCGTTATACGGTCCAAGAGAAGGAGATGACGGTCGTCGTCTATTGCTTGCGAGTTTGGCGACATTACCTCTTATGATCCCTTTTCTCCGTTAAGACGGACAATGTAGCAACGAGTTACTTCCAAACTCAGAAGAAATTATCGCTAAAGCAAGCTAGGTGGGAGGATTTCTTAGCCGAGTTTGACTTTTCCTTTGAGTATAAACCAGGGAAAGGTAACAATATTGCAGATGCACTTAGTCGGAAGGCAGAACTAGGGTCGATCAGCCAAGCCGAAAGTAGTTTCTTGAGTCGGGTTCGGGAGAGACTTGACCACGATCCTACCGCCAAAGCGTTGGTGACTTTAGAGGGGAAAACTCACCGGTTTTGGGTAGAGGATGACATACTCTACACAAAGGGTAAACGGGTATATGTGCCAAACCATGAAAGTTTACACCGAGACATTGTTCGCGAATGTCATTATACTCAGTAGGCTGGACATCAATGTCAAAAGAGTACAATGGTGCTCGTTGAAGCTGTGTATTTTTGGCCACAGATGCGGGATACCGTCGAGCTTTATGTGAAGACTTGTCTCGTGTGCCAACAAGACAATACATAGACTAAATGACCTGCAGGGTTGTTAGAACCATTACCCATACCGGAGAGACCTTGGGAATCAGTATCATTAGACTTCATCAGCGCGTTACCAAATTCTGAAGGGTTTGGGTCAATCATGGTGATTATTGACCGATTTTTGAAGTATGGGACATTTGTGGCTTGTCCGGAAGACTGCACGGTAGAAGGAGCAGTTTGGGCATTTTTCAAGAACATGGTAAAGTTCTGGGGATTAAAGGCCATATGAATATCAATCAAGCAATTGATTAATTTACCATTAAGCTTGATTTATTTGTATTTATGTTAATTTATTTTCTTATTTATTGTCTTAGGTTAGCTATGCACGAGCTTATAAAAGCTCAACTCATATAATTGTGAAAATCACCCTTGAATCTTCTCACTTTTGCTTCAGCTATTCCTTAGAAAGCAAGTGGAATCTCTGTCTTTGATTAAAGTTCTGAGGATTAAAGGCCAACACGTGGGGAGTCGCTGGTTGTTGCCCGGCAGAATATTGTGAGTGATCGGGATCCTCGATTTACCGGAAAACTTTGGACAGAGTTGTTTAGAACCCTCAGTACTAGGCTTAACTTCTCAACTAGTTTTCATCCTCAAACAGACGGTCAGACGGAACGAGCAAATTCCTTGTTGGAATGTTACCTTCGGCACTTCGTGAGTGCAAACCAGGAAGATTGGGCAAAGTTGTTGGACATTGCCCAATTTTCTTACAACTTAAAGCGGAGCAAGGCGACGGGAAAGAGTCCGTTTGAGCTTGCAACCGGGCAACAACCAGCGACTCCCCACGTGTTGGCCACAACGCACAACGAGACACAGCGTCCAGGAGAACAGAAGATGGCCAAAACATGGGAAGATCATGCCGACTTTGCAAGGGTTTGCTTGGAAAAATCTCGCAAGCGGATGAAGAAGTGGGCCGATGAGAAGAGGCGTCCACTAGAGTTCAAGATAGGTGATCAAGTATTGGTGAAACTCCTTCCCCACAAGTTCAAAATCTTCTGAAGTCTGCACAAAGCGTTAATCCAGAGAAATGAGGGCCCATTCGTGGTCACGGCCAAAGTGGGAAAGGTATCCTATAAACTTGATCTACCCGTTACCTTGAAGATTCATCCGGTTTTCCATGTCAGCATGTTAAAGCCGTACCATGAAGACATAGAAGATCAAAGCCGGGGGTAGTCAACACGAGCACCACCAATCATGACCAAGTCTTACGACAAGGAGATTGAAGAATTGCTTTCATCAAAGGTAGTCCGGAAGCGTGGTATTCCTCGTCAAACACACTTCCTCATCAAGTAGAAAGGTCTACCCATTTCTGAGGCACCATGGGAGCCAGAAGATGACTTGTGGCAATTCAAGGAGCACCTTAAGACCTTCACGACGACGAGGGCGTCGCCGAATTAGGTGGGAGAGAATGTCACGGCTCATTTCCCTCCAACATGCAAATGGGCCGAACCATGGGGTAACATGCCCTTTTACTTAGTATTTTACGGGCTTTTCTTTCATTTTCGTGGGCCGGATCCATCTCAAGAGGTTTCTACACGTTTTGCTCAATAGAGCTAGCTAAATCAAAGGAGGATAGTGATACCGGTCTTATCATTATGTTATTATCATAATCATAAATCAGATTAACTCATAATAATACAATCGAAATAATTCAGACATTCAAATAATTTAATCAACCTTTAATTCATATTCAAACTAATATAATTAATTAATATTCAAACTAATTAAAATATTTAACGATAATTAAATATTTCCTAAAATATTATACCAATGTTTAATTATACTAAGGGAGTTAGAGCTCACCTCAAAACGAATTTTCAGCTTTAACGAACCCTCTAACAAAAATTCTACGTGCGCCGTTGAATACCAAAAACAATTATCTAAATTCAACCATTGATCAGAAAATACAATCAATATATCACCCAAAACTATATTTCCCAAAAATATTAAACCGGCGTCACTACCACTCGGTTTAAAAATAAAATATGTCCAAAAATAAATCCGATCAGAGGCGTTTCTTCGTCATGTTCATCTAAGTCCATAACCAGGTTTAAATGTTACAGAAAATGACTAAAAATTTCTCAATTGGAGTAGATACCCATCGGACCGAAGAACTTACCTCTTGCAATTCGACAAACTCGAACGCCAAATGAAAAATTATCACTTGTGTTGGACTCACGAGACTGAGAAGTTTTTAATGAGCTATAGATTGTACTATAATTCTCTTTGTGCACAAAATCACCATGAAAGAGTTTGAAACTCCCTTCCATGGAAGAAAATTAAAGGAGGAAGCAGATGAAGCTTACATAACACTTCTAACAAGTTCCGGTACGACACATAACCGAAGCAGCAACAACATATGGCACAACCAATCTAAACCACCACAAATTCTGATCATAAAATTTCCAAAATATGCAAATCGGACTTGAGGCAAATAAGGTCTCGAAAACTCCCCAAAAGCCTCATTTTGACAAGATATTCGGCTTCTACGCGTTTGCGGCTTGAAAACACATATAAATACATGGTATTGGGGTTGAAATATGAAATTTCGAGATGGTTGCCAAAAATCATCCCTTCTTTTTCATCCACATTTTCGCGATTTTGCACTTTATTCCATGTACTTTGGTCTATTTACAGATTTTGCTTCCAACTTTTGTATCGATCAGGAATCCCCTGAAATCAGACTGGTTTAAAATTTTTTAAATTTATCAATTTAATCCAAAATCTAGTTCTTCTTTTTCTTCTGGTCCCACCCCTCGTCTGACGGCCGATGCGTTATTCCGGGAGATTCAAATGATTTGATAACATCCCTACAAATCACCACATGATTATTCCCGTGCTTTGGCCTCACTTACACGGTACCGGAAATCACTTGCCGATAAGTCAGCCATCCTAGTACTACTTCAGCCCTAGCACGCTTAACTCTAAAGTTCTCTTGGTAGAAGTGACGAAAAAAATAAATGCATTTTGGTGATAAAGGTAGCCAAATCAAATCTTTTAAGCGCTTCCCATGCACCACCATATACGAAAAATCAGGATGTAACAATTTCCAAGCTATAATTGCAAAATTGATAGCATCCAAATTAATGATTTTACTTAGGCTCAAATTTTCCTAATTCCATACTTTTCTAAAATGTCAGAATAAATTTTTCTTATATAGTATATCTTAAAAATATCTTTATAATTTGATTTCTATAAAATAATATAATGCTACGATTACAAGTTTTACGGTAAAATTTTATTTTACGTGCTGGCTGAGGTGTTTTAAGTTTCTAATTGGAGAACACACCGGTGTTTAAGTAAAATTGTTTAAAAATCTAGTCTTCTTAATTTCTTAGGATACTGTAAAACCAAACAATCATTGTTCTTCAAATAATGATGAACAGTCACTACACAACACGGGCATAATACTTGTTATATCAGTGTAACACTCACATAAGTCAGAACCGACCAATTCGGGGAAAGTACAAGGCACGTGGACTCTGTTATTTTCAACAGCATATCAAATATTAACCATACAATTTCACGAACCTCAAAAAGGGAGATAAAAAAAAAAACCTAAAATAAACTAACATATTTGGGAGGCTGCACAATGTAAGACAGAGCCAAGATAAAAGGAGCAACGCCTCACGTGCTATGCAGAGGATCCGATGTCACAAACTTCCTCTTATTCTTTCTGCCGCAATTCTCTTTGTAGACATTTTACTTAAAAAGATTATTAAGTCATACACAGATTATGATGAACTTTTTCCATAGGTTATATAATTATTTTTTATGTGGTTCGGCTGGAATCAAGTTGAATATTCATTTAGTCAGAATACTCATACTTTGGTTTAGATTGAATCCATATAATATTTTCTTTTTCTACTCAGTTGATCTAGGACTAAAGGTCCAACTAATTCGGAGTATAATGTTCTTTTGGATACAAGCATATCAAGTTAAGCATCCAAGCCCAACTTAAAATTCAACTAGTCCAATAGACGTGTTTTTGTGTTCAGTGATAATCAGATGAGAGAAAACAAGGAGTTTATATCCTACCCTTTTATCAAGTACCACTAGAACACGACTGCTAGATTGAATCCTTATAAGTTGGACCACTAAAATTTAGTTATATAAACACTTTCAGATCCAAAAGAATTATGAACTGTTAGTTGATGTAACAACAATTTGTTATCCAGTGATGTAACAATCATATATAAACACTTTCATATCCAAAAGAAGCTTTCATATCCATGAAGATTCTCTAAATCTCTCCGCAAATGCTCAGCGTGCTTCTCATGACTCTTGGAATACACCAGGATGTCATCGATGAAGATAATGACAAACTCATCCAGATACTCCTGAAAAAATCCATTCATCAACCTCATAAATGTAGATGGCGCATTAATCAACCCGAACGATATCACCACAAACTCGTAGTGTCCGTACCTCGTCCTAAAAATCATCTTCCGGATATCCACCTAATTATCTATGGGAATCTGATGATACCCAGATGCCAAGTCGATCTTGGAGAACCAAGTAGCCCCTCTCAACTGATCTAGCAACTAATCAATCCTCGGCAAAGGGTACTTGTTCTTCACGGTAACATGGTTAAGCCCCCGGTAATCAATGCACATCCAAAAACTCTCGTCTTTCTTCTTAACAAACAGAATCGGTGCTCCCCACGGTGAACTACTCGGTCTGATAAACCCCTTTTCCAACAGCTCCTCCAATTAAATCTTTAATTCCGCCAACTCTCCTGGAGCCAATCTATAAGGAGGCTTAGACAACGGTGTAGTCCCTAGTTCCAACTCTATAATGAAAGGGCCAGACCTTGATGGCGGTAACCCTCTCAACGGTTGGAAAACATCCTCAAACTCCCGAACAACCAAAATATCCTGTACCGCCGACTCTCCGACCTCACCCGACATCGATATAGTTGCAAGGTAGGCCTCACATCCTTACTCGATCAACCTCTCATCTTGAATAGCTGAAATCACTATGCTCCCAGAAACCGGTCTCACTCCCTGATATACCACCAGCTTCTTGCCCGGCCGCTCAAGAACAACTCGGCCTCTGTGACAATCGAGATGAGCCTTGAACTTCTCAAGCCAGTCCATACCCAAAATGATGTCATACAACTCCACCGGACACACAATCAAATCGGTCGGCATCAACTCCCCAACGATCAGAATGTCAACGCCCTCAGCACAACCTTGAGTCCTCAGCAAACAACCCCCAACGACTCTCACGACTCCTAAATGATCACCAGAAAGCTCCTGGATCCCATTCGCAGACACCCACCCATCCCGGTGTAATGAAACTGTGAGATGCTCCGGAGTCGAACAACACATGAGACTCTACCCCAGCTATGCTTAAGGTCCCTACACAAACAGTTAGCTAAGACACCAAACTCCCCCCAAGTCAAAACCACACCTCCCCTCCATGCGAACACGCTCTCCCATAAGGTGTTGCATCACCTTCGAGATAATGAACTGCCAAATCAACCCGGTACTCCTCAGGGCATCTGATAGAATGAAAGTTCCTCTCAAGCCAGGACCTCCACTCATCTGCCATAACCGGCTTGGCACCACCAGCAAGTACTTGGTGCCTAACCTCTACATGTGCTCCATTACTCTGAGATAGGATGGAACAACCGGCTTAGCCACAACATCCGAAACCTCCAGAACAACTCTTTCTGGCACGACATTAGCTCTCTGTGGTGCCACCGGAGCAAGAGCTGGTACCGCAGCCGGTAACCGCTCCAAAAATTGAGCCAGGAGCCCAAGTATAGCCCCCATCAGGTTCTGATCTGCCCCCTGGAGAGCTACTCCATGTGCGAGTACATCGTTGCCAGCAGCGAAATCAGCTTGATCATCCCGGATAAGGTGCTCAACTCCCACCTGCTCCACCGTAACATTCTGAGCCACACTCGCCTTAGGAACTTCATCCGCCCTACCAACTCTGCCACCTCGGCCAGCTTGGCCTCCACGACCAGTTCGGCCACCACGACCACCCCTGAAGGGCCTACCAGCTCTGCTTGGATTAACCATCCTTAAGATAAAGAAAACAACCAACGAATTACTAATCTTTACTACAAAATTAGCAAATCAACAACACAACAAGGAAATCTTACCGTGAAACTATTACCGGCTGGAAAGGATGACATACCCCGAAACCCCACAACAAGAGAAATAAATCTATGGCTAACAACAATCGAACGACACTCGATTCACAACAGACAACAATTTCAGTACAGCAATAAATCTAACAGTCCTAGAAACAACTCCACCTGATACCGAATTGAAACGCCCCTACCCGTTTTTTTTAATAATATTCCCATAAATACTAAAAACCCCCAGCGGCAAAAATTATTTACTTAACTCAACCATAAAACATCATTCGTCGATTTATTATAACTTAATAAATTCACAACAGCAATAACTAAGGACCTAACGGTTTACGGAAATTCAACAATAACCAACAGACATCAGTAAATAAATAAAGAGTAACCCTCCCGGTATGTCATCTCATCCCGCAGCTGCAGTCCCACTAGCTCCACCTATTAATCCTTATCTTTCCCTTTACCTGCGTCATTACGAATAGACGCAGTCAGTATTTAATAAATACTGAGTAGGTGATCAACCCGTCAATTAGGTCAATAACAAACAGACGACTACATATAAAATTTCTGGTATAATAATATGCTCGGGATTCGACAAGCAGCAAAATAGCAATTTATTATTTTCATACCAAAATAATTAAATAAAATCAATCAAATCAACGTTTAAATATAATCAACCATTCAGCAATTAAATTATTTTTATACCAAAATAATAAATCAAAAACATACAAAAGATTTTTAACGATAGAGCAAATACTGAAAAATCACGGAAATAAATCTCATACAAAAATTAAACCGGAAAACTCCGTAAGTCCAGTACGACCACGATACTGCACTCACCTTAGCCAAAAGCTGAAACTTCTGCGACAATTTCCTGCAATTTCAGGAACCTTTCCTTTCCGAGAAACTTTCCTGGAGAAAAACTTTCCTTTCCGGAAAACTTTCTTTTTCAGGAAACCTTTGTTTTCGGGAAACTTTTATTTTCGGCTTCACCCTTTTTGTGCTTTACTTTGATAGTATTTCCTAAAATATAAACTTTCCCCTATTAGAAACTTTCCCCTATTAGAATTTTTCCAATAAAATAGGAACGTTCCAAAAATAGAAATTAGGGTTAACTGAAGAAACTAGGATTTCCAGGAATGAAGTCTCTGCCGTCATCTACTTAAAACTTTGATTTCGGCCAGATTTTACATCAGAATCCGAATCAGGCAGTGGTTCTGTAAAGCTGGCATCCTAGGCTTTCCATTGATATGTAGATCGTCTTCTAACTCCTTACGGTTCACCGGAAAACTGCTCTTGAAGTTGGATGGCAGTGGAATCCGATCTGCAAAGATCCACCTCAGAAGAACAGCCATAACTTTATGACCATAGCCCCGAATTGAGATCCGCTTACGGTTATGGCTAGATATTGATGTCGTGTATCTCTCCATGAAATATCAGATAATTAGGACTCCATTTTCTGCTCCGTTTCTCCTTTCTCCCAGAACTGGTCGGATCTATCTTTTTCTTCTTCCTCTTTTCTATGTTTCTCCTAGGAAGCGAGGGTTCGTAGAGTAGAAGAAGCTTGCAGCGTTTAGGGTTTTAAATAACCAACTTCTCCAAAAATTGCCACTAAGTCCTCTGACTTTCTGATCTTGTAAACATCTCAATAACTTCTGATCTTTTCAAATTAACCCTAACACAACTTCATGATCCAACAGAAACAACCCCAAACTTTTTGATTCTCTTTCAACACCCCGGATCTTTATTTGATTTAAATAAAATCTATAAAACTCAGCTCCTTAATCCAAAATAAAAAGAAAAAATAAATTTAACTTCTCGTTCCCGGGACACGGATGTTACATATTGTACCATAACCTCCCTTAGTTCTCCTAAAGCATTCTCAAAAGCTTGATGTGGAATAATGTTCTATGTTTCAGCCTCATTTTCAGCTTTCTCCTTTGATGGTCTCCGATCTTTAGATGCTTCAGATACCTCATCTATCAGCTTAGGAGGGGAGGAAGTTCTTGCAGAGGTTCTTAGTCTTTCTCTCCAGACTTGCTGGGAGAAAGATCCCGAGGGTTCTCTGAGCCTTTAGCTAGAGTGAGATTGGCTAAGATACGAGGTATGGTCTTTCCTTGCCTCCCTGTGAGAGCTAGAGTATCCATGCTTATAAGGATGAAATAACCTACTATTTCTCTGTTCCTGATGCTCTCTCTGTTGTACTTGATAATGAACAGGCTGAGTCAAGGATCTTATACTAGAGCCTTGCACTGAGTTCATCTGGTTTTGGTACTTTCCTTGAGTCACCACCAATGCTATATAGTTTGATCCTTCTCTATTGTTTCTTGGCTTATAACTTTTGTCATGACTCCTAGGTGAGTGGATATGTCTTCTGGGATCCTCAGCTATTGAGCTAGCTGGTCTGCTCTGTTGCTTACAATCTTGCTTTTGATGGTCTAGTTTAATGCAGACCTAGCAGTATTCTCTAGCTTTTCGTATACAAGATTGGCCACTACTTCGTCACCATTATCAAACTCCACTAGTGATGTCATAACCAAAGGCAGTAAGCCATTAACATGTACTCTCATCCTTGCACTCGAGTCAGTTATTTCTTCTTTTTCAACCACTCCAATATCATTTCGAATACTCATGAAAATTTCCTTTGACCAGAGATGTTTTGGTATTCCTTGGACCCTCACCAAAAGGGTATATGTGAAGGGAAATCTCTATTAACTGTTGGCTCCCACCTCAGGATGATGACCATCCATTTAGAGAAGTGATATGGGTGATTATCTAACACCAATAACAGATCCTCTTCAGTAGCCATTTGGAACTGGAACATTCCTTGCCCCAGGTCTGCTCCTATAACTCTGGAAGAAGTTTTCCACATATATGCTAGAAACGGAATTAAGGATCACATCCGCTTCTTGGAGCTTGTTGTTTTGCCAATGAGAGTAAGTGAATGCATCCTAATAAGATCCGAGTTATCAAAAGGTGGAACTTTAACTCTGGATTCTCTAGGCTGATTGATAGAGGAAGCTATCCCTTTCCCTTTTTCCGCATAAGAAAGTCTGTGAGTTATGACTTATAACTGTGGCTAGAAGCGACTTGTGGGACCGTATTAAGCTTGAAAACGTTCTTCACCACTTGGTGAGAAAGGTAACATGAGTAAGAAACATGAAAAACATAGAGTAATATGTCCCTGCCTTCATCCTCAGTGCTTGGGACTTGCTTCCCCGGCAAGGAGCCAGAAGAGGCAACCGGAAAACAGCTCAGGAACAACTTCTAGGTTAAAAACTTTTTGAAATAGAAAGAACAAGTGGTTGAGATCTGTTTCTTTTGAAAACGTTTACTAGGAAAGGGACCTCGAAGTTAGTGCCTGAGAGAGTTTTTGCTTATTTTGTTTACTAAATATCCTCCTAATACTTTTTTTTTGTTTTTCTTTTTTAAATTTCACTTATTTTTATTTTCTTATTTATAAAATCCAAAATGATTTGCTTTAAATTAGTTTAAATCTCGGATCTCTTGTTTGTGATCTTTAGTCTTTGTGGATTTGATCTCTAAAGTGTTACAAGCAAAATAGTTAATTGATAAACTTTATTATCAATTGCGCACCGTTGCCGGGGACTATACGATTGTTATTAGAGTTAGGATTCAAATTGAGATTTTTTAATTTTATTTTATTGCTACTTTTTTTCTTTTTTTTTCTTGTGATCTTAATCTCTTAGATGTACAACTAGGAGCAAAGGAAACAAGCAAGGAAGGAGTGAACAAGCGGAAGCAACCGTCAAGCTAGCAACGTTAAATGCGCCCTTGGGAACTCTCCTAATCATATCCCTTGTCAAGCTAGTGACACAAAACAAGCATTGAATAAGGAGGACAAAGCTCTTTAATTCTGAAACTAAAAGATATCTTTTCCTTTTCTTTTGCGAATCCTTTATTTTTTCTTAAGTTTATTTGTATTTCACTCTCTATTTGGCTTAATTTCCCACCAAGATGGTGTGTATTAAGTCTGGGAGAGAGGTTCTTGTAGTTTGATCTTGTGTTTTGTCTCTTATTTTTCTTGTCTTTTGTGTTTTGAGTCTTGCATCATGCATAGTCATATTGCATTAAAAAGTGATGTAGTTTCTTTTTCATTCCTATTATTAGGATTGAGTCTAAAGCATATAGGATTGCATTACATATGCATAGGGAACAATGATTTAATTAACCCCTTGTAAAGAACTTATGATTTGCTCTCATTGTGATAACGTTGTTAGTGAAAGTATAATGCTTGCTCATCTTTTGAAAAACTTGAAAACTTCGTGCTTTGATCTCCCCACTTGAAATTATTGTCTTATTGATGCTTTCTTAAATTAAACCAATCCCGTCTTTATTGAACTTAATCAAATTTTAATCCTCTCACTTATGGGCTCTTAATGCAATACCATGGTAACCAATTACACACAATGACAATCTTTCATTTTTTTACCGCTCTTGTTAATCTGAGTGTCCGTTTTCAATCTTAAAATGGGTTCCCCACCTTAAACCTCACCCTTTCTTCTAAACCCTTGTGATTTGCTTGAGTTAGACCTTCTTTTGATAATTCTAACATATTCAAAATCTTGATGGTATCAGAACGACAATGATTAGCTTCCATTTTAGCTAATCTAGTGGTTCATCACAGGATAGCATTAGGAGGGCTAATTTATAATGATCAATGGGCTCTTAATGCAATACCATGGTAACCAATTACACACAATGACAATCTTTCATTTTTTTACTGCTCTTGTTAATCTGAGTGTCCATTTTCAATTTTAAAACGGGTTCCCCACCTTATATTGATCTGGCTATGCATAGCGGTCTAGTCATAGCGGTAGCTTACCGCCACCAGCAGTGGCGGTCCGTCTGTGGCGGTAGCCTACCACCACCAACACGTGAGATGTGTAGCGGTACTACTGTGGTGGTAGCCTACCGCCACCCGTTGCACATAGAGTCTGTAGCGGTCCATCCATAGCGGTCTAACGACTGCTATGGAACTCTCCAGTAAACATGATCCGTGTGCAAGGTGTGGCGGTCCATCTGTAGCGGTAGCCGACCGCCACACACAGCACATATAATGTGTGGCGGTCTGTTGTAGCGGTCGCCTACCGTCTGTGGCGGTACCCTACCGCCACAGACCGTAATTCCTTTAAATCCAAAAAATGTTTCTCTCCACTCACATTTGAGTTCAAATGTGAGGCTCCTCCTTAGGCTCTGATTTCAGGGGTCTCTAGGGTTTGTTTATGCTATAAATATGTTGTAACACTCTTCTTTAAACACTTAATGAATCAAGTATTCTTGTTACTACTCT
>VBRH01000716.1:102023-125462 GCA_014578085.1 Cardamine resedifolia | reverse complement strand
GTCAAAGGCAGTGATTAAATCTAATCCGAGTGTCTTGTGGTGCTACAAGGACAAACTTGACATTAGCAGGTTCGCTTCTTAATTAATCCCAAATTCTGTAGCTTTATCTGAGAATTTTGTAATTTAGCATCCCTCTCGAGAGTTAGTGAGGGCAGATACTTACATTAAGAATTGAGTTGAGCACAAATGTAGAATGGAATTCGAATTGTTTATGGTCCTTAAGTGATATTGACAGTTGATAACTTTGTAATGCCTGTTCTTGTATTGTTATTTTATCCATAGCAGAGAAGTGAGAGCTTTGAATTTGTCTTTTTGTTTGTAGTCATAGGAAGAAGCGTTCAAAGCAGCTGAAGAGATTGAGGGAGCGAGGACAACTGGATCCGGATAAACTTGATGCATTCTCGCGTTTGCTTGATGTGGGAAACGTAACTCATTGCCTGTACAAAGATTCTGAACGAATTCTGGGAAATACTTTTGGCATGTGCATCTTACAGGTACTTCTTTTTTTTCTTACTATTTATTTCAGATTATTGTCACCTGGCCCTGTTTCATTTTGCGGGTAATAGTCAATATTTACTCTTGATAAATTCAGGATTTTGAAGCTTTGACTCCCAATCTACTAGCAAGGACAATAGAGACTGTGGAAGGTGGTGGGATGATTGTTTTAGTATTACGATCACTTACATCGCTTACTAGTCTATGCACAATGGTTATGGTATGAATCACGGTTTTCATACTCTTATTAATTACTCTTTATAAAATGGGGGCCAAAACATCATCTAATTGATTTTACGTGGTTTTTGTTTTTGTCATATTAGGATGTCCATGACAGATTCCGAACTGAGTCGCATTCTGAGGCTGCCGGCCGTTTCAATGAACGTTTTCTGCTATCACTAGCATCGTGCAAAGCATGCGTTGTCATGGATGATGAGTTGAACATATTGCCGCTTTCTTCCCATATCAGATCTATTACTAAAGTTCCAGCAGAAAAGGTAGCAAAGTGAACTGAGTTCTGTTGTGAGAAAGTGCTTTCCATTTTCCATTTATTATTGATAACATTTCAATGTTGTATGCTATTAAAGGATTCCGAGGGGCTCTCTGAGGCAGAACGTGACCTGAAGAGTTTGAAAGATGAACTAAGTGATGATTTTCCTGTTGGTCCTTTAATTAAGAAATGCTGTACATTGGATCAGGTTCAAAACAATCAATTGTTTGCGTACTGGTCTTGATAATGTTCTTTCTTGTTGCATGGTTGATGTTAATTCAGTTTCTGCATTTTCTTTTTTTAGGGTAAAGCTGTTATCACATTTTTTGATGCAATTTTGGATAAGGCTCTCCGCAGCATAGTTGCTTTGATTGCTAGTCGAGGGCGTGGAAAATCTGCTGCACTTGGTCTAGCTGTTGCCGGGGCTGTTGCTGCTGGGTAGACTTCTTGAATTGATTTGACTCCCATATGTTCCTTTACTGTTCAGTAATGTTTCTCTGAAAGTTTGTTATAACTATTGGTATGTGGTTTATTTGCTCATAGGTACTCAAATATTTACATTACTGCACCAAGCCCGGACAACTTGAAGACATTCTTCGAGTTTGTTTGCAAAGGCTTTGATGCACTTGAATATAAGGTAAAGCAAATTTCTTTTCCTATATACTATTTTTATATAGCACTTGTTCCATTTCGTTGAAAAAACCCTGCAAGACGTGCATATATATTGAGATAATTATTGAATTAGACCTATACTAGCTCAACCACAGAAGCAGAACCCATTATTCTGCTTTCCGATGTGGTCATATATGTTTCTTAAAAACCTTTCACTTTCTCTTTTAAAGGAGCACCTTGATTATGATGTTGTGAAAAGTGCGAATCCTGACTTCAAGAAAGCTATTGTACGGATAAATATCTTCAAGCAGCATAGACAAACTATTCAGGTTTGTTATTTCCTCAGTTAATTCACAGTCTTTAAGCTGTGATTTGTGTCCATCTCTGACTTGTTCTACGTTCTTGATTTTTTATGCAGTATATACAACCGCACGAGCATGAGAAGCTCTCACAAGTTGAGCTGTTGGTTATTGATGAAGCTGCAGCTATTCCTTTACCAGTTGTGAAGTCTTTGCTTGGTCCTTATCTAGTTTTCCTATCATCTACTGTCAGTGGGTATGTATATATTACTTTTGATGCTAGTCCATAAAGTTATATCCATGTTTGGGTTTTTATTTAGGGTTAATAATGCTACTGAATATTAACTGTTTCTTCTTCCTTTTTGTTGAAAGCTATGAAGGCACTGGTAGATCTTTGTCCCTGAAACTCCTCCAACAATTAGATGAGCAAAGCCGGGCCCCTGCTACCGGTCTTGAAGACTCTCTTTCTGGTAGTTAACTGCTGCATCTTGCTTTCATTCTTGGATATGAAAAGTGTAGGGGAATTCTTTAAGACCCCAATATCATCCTTAAGAGGATAGACTCATCATCTTAAAATCATTGCTCAAATGCCCTTATGTAATGTTAGGGAGGCAAAAACAAGTGATTCCAGCATTTAGTTATAAAATTTCACTGTCTGTTCCGCAGTTAGCTCAATCATAACTATCGAGGTGGAATAGTCACTGGTAGGCCAGTTATCATAGTTTGAGAAATATATGTGACTGTTCTTTTTGAAGAACATGAGCTACATGTTCATTTTTACCCTTAAGAGGCCTGCAAAGATTAATCTATTCCATGCAAAGTACGAGTATCTTAGGAATTCTTCATATTTCGTAAAGTTAATTCTATTTGCAGGGTCTGTGTTTGTGGCCCCTCTAGCTGATGTGAATCGGTATTTTGGAGAATCCCCTGACTCTTTCAAGTTTATTTGGACAGGTTGCCTTTTCAAGAAGATAGAACTTAATGAGTCTATTAGATACTCTTCTGGAGATCCAATAGAATCCTGGCTCAATGGCTTACTGTGCCTTGATGTTGCTACTTGTCTTCCTAATCCTGCACGGTATGCATATTTTTTTTTCTGAAAATTTAGTAGTGTCTACAATGCTTTCTTGCTGTAGTGATCATATAGTAAATTTTTCAATTTGATTTTTCTTCTCTCTACTTTTTGTGTAGTCATCCTCTGCCAAGTGTGTGTGATCTATATTATGTCAACCGGGATACACTCTTTTCATATCACAAAGATAGTGAGTTGTTCCTACAGGTAAGTGTGGCTGTTCGTGATCCACACAATTTTTTAACCTATATTTTGATAATAACCTGATATAACTGTATCATACAGAGAATGATGGCGCTATGTGTCTCTTCTCACTACAAGAATTCTCCTAACGATCTTCAACTGCTGGCTGATGCTCCTGCTCATCATTTGTTTGTGTTACTTGGTATGCAAGTTTTCCTTAAGTTCTCCTTTTGTCCTACCTCGTTTGATGTTCAGATCTGTGCCTAACTGCCATTAAACACAGGCCCTGTTGATGAGTCCCAAAACAAGCTTCCTGATATTCTCTGCGTTGTCCAGGTATATATTTTTGCTTTTTATTCTGCTGCATAGAATTACTATAGGAACTTGATTGTTAACTTGTTCAGTCTGTTGAAAAATCGGACAGTTGGAGTTTGATTTAAGCATATCATTTTCCTAGAACAACGAATCATCAGTCTTCATGAATATAGACTTATAAAAATGAGAGTATCAGCTAACGAACTGTTTTAACTGCTCCACATTTCGTGGAAAATCATATTTTCTAGCTTCTGTCGTTTTTTGATTTGTGTGTTCTTAAGTATCATTGTAATTGTTATATTCAGGTCTGTCTTGAAGGAAAGATATCTCAGAGCTCAGCCCTCGAAAGTTTAAGGGCTGGCCATTCACCATATGGAGACCAAATTCCATGGAAATTCTGTGAACAATTTCGGGACGCTGTCTTTCCAAGTTTGTCTGGTGCTCGGATAGTACGCATAGCAGTCCACCCTAACGCCATGAGGGTAAACTTTTTTGTGCTCATATTTTTCCCTGTCCCGTTAGGTTTTGTGTGCGTTTAACAAGCTTGTGATTGCCCTCCTTGTAGATGGGATATGGTTCTGCTGCAGTTGAACTCTTGACCAGGTAAATTCATGAAAATGTGCATACACTAATTTGTTATCATACCAATGTTATGTTTTGTGCTTGAAAATTTAGACTTCGTGCTCTTAATGAGGTATGGTCATACTCTTAACTAATACTGATTGACATTTGCAGATATTTTGAGGGTCAGATAGCTCCAATCTTGGAAATAGATAATAAAGTTGATGTGGAGCATTCACCCATTAGAGTTACTGAGGCTGCTGAGAAGGTCTCTGTTCTTGGATTTTTCTTAGTGCAGAATCTGCTTCTTTTTTTTAATGTTCACTAGCATAGTTATTTCTCTGTTTCCATGCTTAGTTGATTCCATTTTTGACAGGTCTCCATGCTTGAGGAGCAAATAAAGCCTCGCACAAATCTTCCACCCCTATTGGTTCCACTCTGTGATCGTCGACCTCAGAGGCTTGACTACATTGGTGTTTCCTTTGGGCTTACTTTGGACCTCTTCCGGTTTTGGAGAAAACATAATTTTGCTCCCTTCTATGTTAGCCAAATACCAGTTGAGAATATTTCCATCCTTTCTCTTTAATTGCTTATACGAATTTCATTTCTAGTAGTTGCTTATAACACTTATGATTTCATGTGCTTGGATCAGAGTGCTGTGACTGGTGAGCACACATGTATGCTTCTAAAACCTTTAAGCAATGATGATGACCTAGAAGTAAACGAGTCCGATGAGTTGGGCTTCTTTACTCCCTTCTATAAAGGTTTGTTGATTCTTTGATCAAAAACTGAACTTTCTCCATCTTTCAGATGTATTAATCTTTTATTTTTTATTTTTTATGTTTGTTAACTTATTTTGCTTTGTTCAGATTTCAGGATAAGGTTCTCTAAGCTGTTGAGTGATAAATTCAAGAAGATGGACTATAAACTTGCAATGAGGTAAGCACTAACAATTTCTTGTCATTATTTTGTGATAATAAAACTTTCATATAAAAATATGTATTTGTTGTATCATTCTTTTTACAGTGTCCTAAACCCCAAGATCGACTTCCCCGAGGTTGATTCTTCAGGGAATTCACCAGACGGATATTTGAACACACTCGACGGCATATTATCTCCATATGATATGGAGAGGCTCAGAGCATATACCAGAAATCTGATTGACTATAATCTGGTTAGATTTCATTCCTGAGAATAATTTTAGAACTTGAAAATGTCTATGAACTAAATTTTCATTTTTGAAATGATCTCTTGGAACCACTCTATATCCATAACACATTGGAAGTTGAATTGGCGCAGAAATAGAAACAAATGTCGGTCGTTCAAACTTGTTTTCTTTTCTCCTTCTGTTTGTAACCAGTTTCATTGTCTTATCGTTGAAAGGTTTATGACATCTGCAAAACACTGGCACATCTGTATTTTGAAGAGAAGCTCCCCGTATCACTGTCATATGTTCAGGCATCTGTATTGCTATGCTTGGGATTGCAGGAGTCGGAATTCTCTGGCATCGAGGTAACATGTTTTACTCTAATTGTGAAGATTGCAGCCAGCTGCTTCATTATGCTTCATCACATCCATATTTAATAAACTTGCAAACACATTTGAATGTTCAACTTTGCAGAGACAAATGCAGTTGGAGAGGGGACAAATACATTCTCTTCTCTTGAAGGTTGCAAAGCAGTTGTACGAATATCTCAATGGAGTTGCAGGAAAGGAGATTGCATCAGCCCTCCCTCGTTTGAAAGAGGTAACTCCATGTTATTATTTATTGCTTTATAATTTGATTTTTCAACTATGATCATAAGAATAATACATTTACGAAACCAAGAACAAAAGTTAGGATCTTTGAATGCATGATCTGTGTGTCTAAGCACTCTTGAGAGCATTTAGAATAACTAACAATCAATCTCTCAAGGTGTTTTCATAGTTGTGTTTGCTATTGAATATCAGTTTTGTCTTCTAGAGATGAATATTTGTAAAAGGCTAATTATTTACGGTTCATGGTTGCAGAGAGAGCTTGAACCTCACAGTGTATTGGTGGATGATGATCTCAATGAAGGCGCAAAACAAGTCGAGGTAATTCTCCTACCTTCCCGTGTAAAAATGATATACGTATTGTGTTGCTTGGGTTGTAACATCAAAGAACTTGTCCTTCTTGTGTCTTTAAAAGGAACAAATGATGAAGGAGAAAATGAAAGGATTGGTGGATTCTGAGCTTGAACAATATGTAATTGGGGACGAAGAAGCAGAGGCTCTGCAACATTCAAAGATCCCTTCAAGTGGTGTTATCAGTGTTAAGTCTACCAAATTGGAGAATCAAAATGGGTTTGACAAATCCATCAAAAAGAGAGGCAGTGATAGGCGTTCCTCTTCCTCATCTAAATCCAAATCTTCCAAGAAGAGAAGAGCCTGAAGGACTCAATTTTAACAATTATCAAAACAGTTTTGACCATGAGCTATGAATTAGAATTTTTTTGTTATATGTATTGTTGTAATCTTGATTTATAATCAAATTGACGGTACGGCTGAAAAAGTTTAAAGGAATTCATCAAGTATTTTTAGCATGATTATTTAACTTGATACTATGTGTTGGTTGAATATGTTATACAACTTATACTAGTCGGGCGAGATCTTAAAAATTAAGCGTTTGTAGTAATATTATATAGATTTATATTTATATGATGGCTTAGATCAAGTCAGAGGAGGTGGATATCAATGTTTTTAAATTCGATCCATATTATTTGGATATTAAAATAAACATTATTTTTTATAAATTAAAGGAATTCAAGCATGTTTAGCATGATTGTGTTGATACTAGTCGAGATGGCATAAAGAGATATGACATGTTATAATAGTGGAGCTCTTCAAAATGAAGCGTTTGTAGTATATAATATGTATATGATTGATGGGTTAGATCAAGTCAGAGGAGGTGGATACAAATTGATGATGGTGAGCATGTGCAAATGATTGAAATTTGGAAAGAATATGATGTAAATGAAAGATGTTCAATGATTATTTTACATGATCACTTTTATTTTATTTCTTCTATCACTTATATATAACAAACAAACTCTTCTATCAATTTGCTTCTCGCTAACACTTTTTCGCTCAATTGTTTTGAAGTTTCACGCAATATACCAAAGCTTCACGTTTGTAACTTTGCGTGCATGACGCTATAACGTACTACCCACCATTTCTATATAGTGTCGCAATTTGAGATTCACATTATATTATCAATTTTCTATCTGTATTATCTTCAAGTGATATATATGGTTCTTTTCACGATTCGATCTCTGTTAATCATCGTTAACCATATTGTTAAATAATCCACCATTTAAAAACTCAAGTGGCATTTAAAATTATACTTGAGTTGCCTTAATTTGATCCCCATAATCCCATATTGAACCGATAACTCGGTCCCATAAAATATTCTCACAAATATATAAGATTAAGTAGAGATATATGAACATATATATAGCTTAAATATCAAGAAAAGTAACATAGCTTAAATATCAAGAAAAGTCGGGAGATTTGTACATCTGACCCGTTGTTAAATAGATAGTGTATCTTAAATTCTTAATAACTATTCGAATATGTTGGATACTCATATTTTGAGAGTACTTACATAAATATTACAGTATTCGCGAATATATGCACATGAGCCCGATCTAAATTACTTACAAAAAATATTCATATCAAAAACATGTATTGTATACTAGCTTTAGTATCAAAGATGCCCGAATTTGAAAGTCTTGGTATGCAAAATCTTAGAACAGAGTGAGATGCATGGATACCATTATATAAGCATTAATGCATTAATATGTTTACTATAAAGTATATAATTTGAAGATGGAACCTGATTAACAAAAGGTAAAAATGAATGATAGAAGAAGAAGAAGAGAGAAATGAAAAAAGGATCGTAGTTGCTGAGTAGTGGTTAAAAGATTGATACCAACTCTTTCATATTCTGTGTCATCTATGGATTCTCCTCACGCGTTGCTGATGCACTTTGGAGACACCTCTTTCTTACCTTGCCTTTCTTCTTTTCTTTTTTTTAAATTCTCTGTTTCTTCCTACCTATTTATTATGTAAACAAAATATTAATACATTAATTCTACTTTCAATTCTTATTCTTAAAATTGAAATTGAGGTATTTCAATCCAAGTAAGCTAGAGCTAGCTAATGCATGCATGGATCTACAAGATTCAGTGAAAATATGCATATTGATATAGGGAATTTAGTGATAATTTGATCTTGGATTCAAATAAGATTGTTACATACAAAATTAATTTGAACTTTTTGTTCATATTATATAGCACTGATTAACACAAGTTACACGACACCATTGCACTACGTACATGATCAAATTCAAATTCGTATATTGCATATTTGACAACAAAAAAATACATGGTTTTAAAATGATTTTGGTAATTGACTTTTCGTATCCCAATTAGTTCGAATTATTTTCAGTGTGTAAATTTGATGAACGTTACTCTAAGAGCTGAGTTCGTCTAAGGATTTTAAACATTTATCAAGTATAAGTAGGTTTCATAGAATTTCGAGTAGGTCAATTATATTATTAGTTTTTAATTCCCACAAGTCCAAATTGAAAATCGGAAAGTACGCGTAAATTTGCATGAAAGTTACTTTTCCCTGCCGAAACAATATTATGTGCCTTTTATAAAAATAAATAATATTATGTGCTTTTAAAAGTTCTACAATATGTCAATATGCATTATTGTTAAATATATATTATGCCCACAACAATCCTACCCTTATCTACAAACTTGACCAGTTGATAACAAAAGTCAATGGAATAAACTTTTTGTAATTATTTAGCAAATTTCCCCTATTATAAGGAACCGGATTTTAGATAAAATATTAATATACTGAAATTATTTAAAAGATGTATAAAATCCACAAATAAAACAATCAAATGGTATAACGAACAAAACTTTTAAAAGGAAAGGTTTTAAGAGGTCTTCAAAAAATGGTGGTAAGTAAGATTGATTATACAAAATAAATTCGCAAAGTAAAATCTGTCACTACTACTGTACTATATGTATAAGTAAAGAGTAGAAGTTTCGTTATAACCAAAATTATAAAATAATGAAATAAGACATACTATATATGTAAGTCATAGTGGTTAAAGACTCTGGAATGCCCGATTTGTATCTAATTATAGTGTAAATCCGGTTCATTCATTCGGTTTGATTGGTTTGTTCATATACATAAAAATATAACAACCATCAAGATCATTAATGAAGATAAATGTTTTACCAATTCTCTCTGGTTTATCTTCAACTAATATATATTTGTGGATTATAAAAATATTATACAGCAGATGTGCTCTGCATGTGTATTATGGTCTGTTTCGTCGTATAAGATGAAATCCAAGAAAGACAAGAGCTCCAGAGATTCAGGTGGCCGATCAACTGGAAATCAGCCACTTTGATTTATTTGTCTAATTTGTTTTTTCCAAACCTCGAAAAATGATAATCTTTATCAAAAAAAAAAAAATGATAATCGTCTGTCCAATTTCTTTAAAATAATAGTATATTATACTGTTATCTTTAGACCAGAGCCACATTGGATTTATTATATTAAAAGTTAGTAACAAATAGCTTGATTTGTTTTAAATATCCTCGGTCTTTGAGGTTTTCAGCGAAGCTTAAGCCTTAAGCGCCGTTCGCGGCTATTTGAAAAATGAATATATCAGACAAATAAGTTTTTTATCATCCACAAACAAATAAAGCTATAATATTTAAGTGAAGACACTTCAAATTCGAGATGTCGTCTTATATGTTTTCCAAATACCTGTAACAGTAAAAAAAAATTAAATTTTCAAACAAAAACACCTATTCGATTTTTTCATACGCAATACTGCAATGTTATACTCCTTCCGTTTCATAATATAATATATTTTAAAGGTTTTGTTGTGTTTCAAAATATAAGATGCTTTTATATTTATATGTTACTTTTTACTTTATTGAAGATTGTGTGACCAATAGTAACATACAGTTTTTTTGTAATGATTGATTAAATTATTTTTGTTTATATATTAAATAAAAAAATTTAAAACAAAAATAACATTTTTAATATATGTGTTTTAGACTAAATCATCTTATATTATGAAACGGAGTATTATATATTGGAAAAAGAGTTGACAGTAGTCATACATATACATGTGTTACGAAATTTTATTTGATTTGGAAGAAAAATTGACGTTGTACCAAAACTAAATCATATATGTGTTTGTTTCGAGATTAATCTGAGTTTATTTTAATGGAGTACTCACTAACTAATACATGCATACGTAATTAGCGAGATGATTTTGTGTAGAAGACATGTGCTTATTGGGATTTGTTTGGCTACAAGAACCCCTAAAAATTCCTGAAACTGGTCCAAGATTCCATGACGACATGGACCTTTGGCCTAATTTGCATTGATCCGATTGCCTAAATTTAATCCCTTTGTAGATCCAAATGAACACCAGCCAACAAAAATAATTAATCAATAATTTAATTCTAATTAACAACAACCATTAGTAATGTAAAAAATAAATCATTTATATTTTCTGGCTGATATACAAAACAACCTTTTCAAAGTAAGTATTTTTATTTTGGCTTTCTGCCTCCAAAATTTATAGCTTTTACATTGTTTATTTATATTTTTTTACATAGGTGTCGACGTGTCGTACATCGAAATTACTCAACCACTTGATTACCGTAGTTAAATTTATTTTAATTGAATAATAATAAATATCAATACATATTCATAAAGATATATTGATCACTCTAAGTTATGTTAAACAATTGGTATTTTTATTGGTAACTAAGTAGCTGCACAATTTAAATTTCCGTCGTGAAGACGAAACTCGAGAATCCTAAGTTTAATGTGTTCTACCGTTCATAAAATTAAATTCTGTGAAAACCGAAAGTGTGAGATATTCTAATATAATAAATCGGTGTTGTTGATCCGATCTAAGTTTGGGAAATGTGGGAATTTGATTGGAGTTAAGGACTAAGGAGAGTGTATAAATTAGGATTTAGGGGAAGTTGTAGGGTGGGGTTTGGTCTTATTCAAGTCACCAAACACACTCCACAAGCTCGTTTATCGAATATTATGAATATTTATACAGATATAGTTACGTCTATAAAACTATAGATTCTTCATAAGGTTGTCTGCGTTTGTGTATTTAATTAAGTAAACTGAAGTGGCGAATCTGAGATACAAATATTAATATAATGACAAATAAAACATAGGAAGTGTTTGGTTTCTTTAACCTTACGCAATGTTTTAATTAGTTTGAGCTATTCCCGATACCTAATTGGGAGTTGAAAAATTCAGTCCTCAGCCAAACCCATTTGTGGCTCACTCTACTTCTTGTGTTGCGCCACACATACATAATTTTCTTTTCCTAAAAAAGACCTTATGGAAAATCATTTTGATAAAAGTAACTATAGAAAGTAACGATGACATTTAATTTCAGTTTTTATTTTGGTTTCCGTTTAAATTTATAAATTTTGACAAAAAATTTAGAAGACTGAGTTGATTCAAATTGATTTTGTTTGTCTGGTTTTAATGGTGGTTTTAATTATATTTTGTTTTGGTATTAAAAATAAAGAACTCGAATTACAATACACCAATTTGGTTTTGATATTATGTTTTAATTGTGTTAAATTTAACGCGATACATCTTACTTAAGATATTTTAAATAACTATATACATATAAAAAATCACTCAAGTAATAGATCATGTATCGTGTCCGTTTTCTTAAAAAAAATTGGTTTCATGAGTGGAAATTAAATGGCCTTATATATCACCTCGAGAGAATTATATATATCATACTATGATTTTTGTGAACATATGAAAACCACAAATTATATGAGTTTTTATTATTATCATATGTACAAAGAAGGCAGAACAATCTATGTTGTATCTATAAATAGATAACGTGTGTGTGATCAATATGCATATATATATATATATATATATGCAAATTGAAAAAAAAAATGTGGCTCACAATCTATTTTGTGTGTCTATCCTAATCGAACTTCACAAATCACACCTACAACTAGCTTATCAAGTCCCTTCTTCTAATTTATTTATTTATTTTTATAAGTCTGTAGCAAAAAAAAATCCATAGAACAAACACTTAAAATAACAAATTCATAAGAATAACAATACATCAATAACAAATTTAGTACTTTAGCTTAGTGGAAAATTCTAGGGAAATTTACATTCTCATTAGTCATTACGAAAAAGATTAAAAACAAAAAGTAAGACTATTCACAGACATGACAAATCATATTAAGAGAAAATAAAATTACAAAAACGCCCATTGGTCCAAACTTTAAGTCAGACAATAAGAAGGAAATGAGTGGCAAAAAAGTCAAGAAAATCCTTTATAAAGTCCCGCGAGTGTTGATCACTTTAATGCATCGAGAGAGAAAGAAAAAAAAAGAAAACACAAAAAGTGTGAGAAAGAGTCTTTCTCTTGAATCTTTAAGTCATGCAGCTTAAACCATCACCATCTTCTTCTTCTTCATCCATGAAACTCAAAACGCTAATCCAAAATCTCCTCGCACACCCTCTCTACCGTTTCCTAAGAGCTCTCTCTAGAGCCAAATCAATCTTTCTAGAGATCACAAAACACCACAACAACAAGAAACGAAAGCTCATGATGTTTTATCCGACAAAGGCTTCAAAGAATCAACGCAAGATCTTCTTCGGATCTTTCAGATTGCATTACAACTGGTGTTCCTCAGATGTTGTTCCTGTTCCTCAACCTTTTCCTTTCCCAGTCTCTAACATCAATGGTGAAGAAGATGATGAGTCTCCGCTCTCTGGCTATCTCGAGTGGCTTGAACACAAGAAAATAGATGATTTGGAAGAGATCAGAGATGTTGCAGCTGATGATGCTGATGATAATATTGACCATTTGGCGGATATGTTCATCGCTAATTGCCACGAGAAGTTCTTGCTCGAGAAAGTCGAATCTTACAGGAGATTTCAAGAAATGTTAGAAAGGGGTTTGTGAATTATCAGAGGTGAAACATATATTTTGACTCGTCTTATTAATTAATTATCATGTTGTAAAATCTTAGCTAGTTTGATCTGATAATATACCACAAGGCGGTGACGTGTGTATCTTGAAAGTTTTTGGGGGTAATGTACGAGAAGTTAAAACTTTTGGGGGTTATTAATGAAACATATGATATTGTAAAAACAATAATTGTTGTTGTCCATCTAATTGGGCACATCTAGTTAAGCTGCGAGTTCTAATTAGTGGTGGGTAAATTGCGTCCAACTTGCTTAATTTTAAATTACGCCCTGTCTTGACTCTTGAGAAAGTTTAAGGAAATTAACTAAACGAGGATATAATAACTAAATACAAAAAAATAAGTTGAAAAACAAGAAATTGCCTCTATTATTCCAAGTGTCATTCAATACATAACATAATTAAAAAAAACGAGATATTATACTGAGTGAATAAAATTAACTATTAATATATATATATATGTAATTAAATAGTATCATATCTAGTTTTCCTTGGGCAGTGCATGTTTTATATGTAGTTTAAACTGTTAACCTTAATTACATTTTCTTCCGAAAATGTAATGCAGGAGTCCGTAGACAAAATGATACTACACGGTAAATAACACCAATATTTGTATTATTAAGGGGAATAATATATATATATTGTCGTGATCATAATACTATATGAAGAGCGAACAAGTCTCGAGAAAAATTATCTAAAGTAGAATTTTCTGTGCGTTCTCAACTACCCATAGATCCAATTTTCACCTAATTTTGGACTTTAGAGGACTATAATGTGATATCCTCGTGTAATTACAATAGTCATTTCTCCATATAATGTAGAGGCATGAACAGTAAATATTAAATGAGACGAAGGTTAGTTATTGTAATAATATAGTATGTTTTTTTGTAAGAATATCAAATAATTATCATCAATTATTTTTATTTTTTTTTGAAATGGGTTTTAATTTTTTTTGGCCGACATATTATCAATTTATGTTTTTCTAGGAAAATGATGCAAAATGGAGCACTTTTGTAACTTTAATTATATTAAATCGAAGTTAAATTTTTTAAAATTGTGTTAGTAGATCGGTGTTGATTGATTACAAATCTTAATTATGTGTTTGAACTAAATACAGTCCAGTGTATATGCTTAATATATAAACTCTACAGTCTAAATGGTATTTCGTAATAAGTTTTGATACCAAAACCGGACTAATCCAATTATTATTAATCAGCAATGGGTAGATTGGATACTTATTATACCCCACTCAGGCACTCACGTTTAGTTTACTCTCCTATTTGTTGAGCGAAAAAAAAAAAAAAATTAACTCAATGAAAACTTAACTAACTTCTTCCACAAGCCGTATAAAACGCGCTTCTTCCACAAACTCTTTTCGCTCTCATTCACCTCTGCAACACGTTCGCGCCAGAGATTGTTCGTTAGGGTTTTTCTTTAAACCACAAACTTCATAACTCGGAGTTCCTCTGTTCTATTGATTCTCTCTCTCTAATGGCGGACCAGAACGATCAAGGCACTAATCCTCCCGCCGGTGAGTCTGTTCTAAAACTTCCGATGAGATTCTTGTGACAATTTTCGAACGCAATCTCCAGCAATTAGGGTTTTCGAGTAGGATTAGCTTGGGTTTATAGGATTTCAAGGTTTCGGATTCTTCTGATATATGGAAACGGCTGATTAAGAGTCGTTATCTTGTCTTCGTACCGATTGATCTTGATTTTGTTACTTCTTTTGATGCAGAGGATCCAACGTTTCTCCCATTAAAGAAGAAAGCAATGGCTGAAAAATCACTTGCTGGCTCTAGTCGAGCACCAGAGTCCGACTCCAGTGATAGCAGTGACGATGGAGATCTGATGGATTTATCCGGAAACGATTCCAGGCAACATGATCTCGAAGAACTCCAGGAAAAAGCTTACTACTCTGTTCTCCAAGCTTTCATAACAGAAACCTCCACAATATCAGACGTAATAGTAACCTTGTCGTCGTTAAATCTTTCTTTCTTCTTCTCTGAATTCATTCTGTTCCCTGAGAGGCTTGTGCTGGTGTCTTTGTGTTCTTCAGAAAGGGACTCAGATCATAGAAAGACTGATGAAAGAGTGGAAGATTTCTGACGAAACTCACGTCTCTTTTGCAGATAAGATTCACAAAGATCTTGTGATGTATATATCCTATAACCAAAGCTTTTTACTTGGAAGATTTGATCTCTCTCATGTTTAAAAATTCACCTTTGTATCCTCAGGGAAGAGGAGAAGGAAATGCAGATGGCGCAAGAGAAGCCATTGACCAAACCTGTAAGGCAGAGAAGTTGACCAAAACTCTTATTTGGCTTTTACCTCAGAGTTTAACTTTTTCATTCTCTTTATCTTTACTGTTGAAGGCAACGTCAAGTTCGCCTATTGTTCCTGAAACTCGAGCAAGCTGGGGCAGTTTTAATCCTGAGACACTTATTGGAAAATATGTCAGCATAAGAAAAGCTGATGGTGGTGAGTTCGAAGAATTCTTCATCAAAGCTTATGATGCGGAACAGGTAATGAAACGAAGAATTTACTTTGTTCCATATAGGTTATAATATTCCACCATCGTTCTAAGAATCTACTTTGCAATCTCTCCAGGATAAGCATCGCATAGAGACCACAAACTCGAATGCAATGGAGACTGATGACCCCTTAGGCTTGATTGATCTCAGAGAAGTAATACTTATACTGTTATCATCTTGCTTTCATCAAATCTAAGCCCTCCCAATCCCATTATCAAGAAGCTGAAACATTTGATCTCAATCTGATTGCAGATTCCGTCTAAAGATATAATGTGGGAAGCTGGACATAAGCCAAACTTTGATGCTCCAAACGTTGATGCTCCAAAAGTTGATGCTCCCAAACAATCTATTCGACGAACACTTTTCTGATAAAGAGAGTAACTAAGAAGCGAACGTGACGAGGTAACTTTGCCAACACACACACACACATTCTCAGTAAAACTCTAATAGTTTTGGTTGGAAATTGTTACCAATGAAACTCTTGGTTTGAATGCAGGGCAATGCTGAGATTGAACGAGACCCTCTTATGCATTTTGGTTGAGATCTTTAGTACTACTTTGAATACAAATCATATAGCACAGACTTTTTTTGGTGTTGTTTGCTGGAGTTAGAGAAGAAACGGGTCAGTGTAAAGTGTAAACAAAATTCAAATACTTTGGAGTTGTAAATGGTTTGCCTTATTACCTTGTTAGCATTGAAATTTTGAAAATATATAACTTTCATCTCCTCCCTTCTCTCATCGATCGTCGTTTATCATTTACAAAAAGTAAATACATTTTGGTTTACTATAAATAATTATTTCGTGAAGGTTTACAATTGACAGTACTATTTTTACTATCTTCAAATATGTTCGTTACAATTAAGTGAAATTAAAATTAAAAAAAACAAACAAAAACAATGTAAGTAGTAGATTTTCTTGATTTTCTTGGAATTTTGCAGTTGCATCATTCAGATACGTACTCATCCACTAAGAAATTCGTAGAAAACCAAACAGTCTTTGAGCCAATGTGATTAAATGTAAATTCGATATTAAATTGCTGACGTGTCAGTACTTAATCCCGATAAAGTCAAATGACCAAGAACTAGTGAACTATCCCTAGCTTCTTTCACAAGAAGTATAATTTTCACTATATTTCCTTCTAAAACTCCAAAAGTACATATAGAAAGCAAGAGAATCCAAAACCTCGTCACTTTTCTTTCATCGACCCCTGCAACGTTGTCCAAGATCGTTACGTTTCTAGGGTTTCTCTCTCAAAGGCGCACAAACTTCATCAAGAAGAAACGAAAACACTCCTCTCGGATTCCTCTGTTCGCTTTGCTCTCTCTCTACAATGTCGAACCAGCAACATCAAGTCCCAAATTCTCCATCTCGTAAGTCTCCAGCAATCAGGATTTTACTATTTCGGATTCCTCTGTTTCCTTCTTTCTCTTTTACACTCCCGTTAATGGAATTAGACTGATCGGTTGTTAATTTCTGGTGATCTTTGATTCCGTTGCCGAAGAATTGACTGGTCTACCGCTCAAGAAGAGAGATTTTGCAGAGACTATGCCCAGCTATGGCAATGGTGGTCTTGTTCTCTTCATGGATAAGAAAGAGAAACTCGACTTCCTCCAAAAACAGGCTTACTTTAATGTTCTCCATGCCTTCAACGCAGAATCTCCTGCAATATCCAGCGTAATTAAATCTTTCTTCTTTTATGCATTGATTCGCTTCTTGGGAAGTTGTGCTCATGTCTTCTGTTGTTCTTTAGCCAAGGATTTTGATCGTGAAAGACCTGATGAAAGAATGGAAAATTGACCACAAAACTCATGCTGCTTTTGAGAATAAAATCAAAACTGATCCAATGGTCAAACAATTTAGGTATCTTCATCAAACCTTTTACTACCCCCTCAACGATGTGATCTTTCTCTCCCTGCTTATTAACTTTTTTTGTCAAACCCTCTGTTTCTCAGGAAAGTTTCATTGGTGTCTGATAAAGAACGGAAAATTACTGCCGTAGATGGTAACCCTCTGAAAATCCGTATTCCGAAGAAGGAAGAAGACATGAACAAAACTGTAGGTTTTTAAATCATCTCTTCCCAACCAACTCCTAAAGCAGACAATTCGATCTGGCTTTAACTTCCACAGTCTTTTTCTTTTCTGTTTGCTTAGCGAGACAAGGCTATCGCTTCTGCAAAGATACAAGACGGAAAGGTTATAGTTCCTGAAAAGATACAAAGCGGAAAGGTTATTGCTCCTGCAAAGACACAAGAAGAGAAGGCAAAACCGAGTTCTACTTCATACGATTCACCTGTTCCAAGCTGGGGCCAGGTCTCTCCTGTGTCTCTTGTTGGAAAATGGGTATCTATAAGAATGCCTGGCGAAGAAGATTACCTTCCATTCCACATCAAACAGTACAACGCAAAAACGGTAATCTCTTCATGTTCCTTTGTGTGTTGTTCATCAGATCAGGTTTCAGTCCTTCTAAGAATATCGTTTTGAATCTACAGGAAACGCACCGTCTGGTGACTTCTCTAAGCCAAAAGAATTTCGTGGACCCATGTGATTGGATTGATCTCAGACATGTAAAGTCAAACTGTTATATTTCTTCTTCAAGCTTAATATTTGTTCTTCATTTTTTCAGAAGCTGAAACCCCTGATCTCAAATTCATTGCAGATTCCAGCAAAGGATATTCTATGGAAAGAGGGAAATCCGGGGTTACCAGTACGTAAATGCTTTCTTAAACCAGGCGAAACACTCTTGCTCGAAACCAGTACAGCTAAAAAAAAGAAGCAACTTAAGCAGGTATCTTCAAACAGCTCCAACAAAATTTCCTGTGATGCTAAACCTTCCACTGACACAATTTCTCAATAAAACCTCTGTTAGGCTGGCAAAACTAGCACCGGGATTCCTATTATCAGAAAAATGGATAAGGGAAAGTCTATCGTTGGTGCAGAATCTCCGCTGCAGTAGGATGCTGAGATGACAGATGCATTACAACATTCCAGACCAGAACATTCTTATCACCTTGTTTGAGATCTTTGGCTCTTTCTACAATCTACCAAACTCATATTTTGCTACTATCTAGAGAAAAAAAGTGGTCCTGAAGTAGGGTCAGTGTGAAGTGTATAAACAATTCCAATACTCCTTTGTAAATGACTGCCTTAAAAACTTTTTAGCAAAATCTTGATCCTATAGAAGATAGTTAAGCATTGCAATAACTCATCACCTCCTTGAACGCTTCTTCGGATGAGCAGAAGAAGCTGTTTCCTTTTCATTAGTTTCACTGTCCCGCTTTGCTGTTAGAGGAGAAGACGGGGCAGTGCCCCTTTTAGAGGCGGCACCAGTATTTTTCTTTACAGGACTACCCTTTTCAATTGTTGGCTTCTTCCCAGTTAATCGTTTCTGACCAGCAGGCGGTTTTGCAGCATCAACTTTATCAGTCTTACTGTTACTTCTCCTCTGTTCAGCTCCTCTCTTTCCATTAGAGGAATCAGCCTTCATTGTCTTTATCACAGTCTCAGAAGAAGAAACCCCTTTCATTCTCTTAAGAAAACTAGCAGCACTTTGCTTTTTTGAGCCACTGTTTTTGTTGTTACCCTTCTTTTCTTGAACACTTCTTCTCGGCTCAGAGCTATCGTTTGAAGTCCTGCCTTTACTTGGGACATCAGCATTCGAACTGGTCTTGGCGTTTTTACTTGCGACTTTTTTAGCTCTTGAGGGTGTTCTCCCTCTAGTCATCTTCTTGGAAACAATAGGTTCCTCATCTTTATCAGAGGTTTCATCTTCTTCATCCTCTGATGAAACTGGCTTCTCATCGACAGTTGGAACTATTTTAGTCTTTTTCTTCAACGGTTCAGTGACTGACGCTGAAGATCTAACAGCCAAGGAACTTCGTTTCCGACAAGCTATAATAGGCACTGAAATTGTTGGTTTTAGAGCAGAGACTGTAGCTTCCTCCTTAGACGTCACCAATGATTCCTCTTTTGATTGTGAGGATTGTTTAGGAGTCTTGAGAGTCATCTGTTTCGTGATGAGTTGGTTAAGCTGCTTTGCTGCATTAAACTCAGAAGATCGCTCGCCATAGAAAACTCTCGCATTGTTGATTAGTAGCAGTAAATCTCGAAAAAACTTGCTCATGGAGCTTTGGTAGTAACCTTCTTCCACACGACTTCGAATCATCTCAAAGTCTATGTGTTGCCTTATTATCTTATCGTACTCGGGTGTTTCCTGCAGCTTCACAATCAAACAAGTAGACTTGGGCTTTAAGACGAGCCCAAAAAGACGATCCGTATGCTACTAAATTAATCAAGATACTACAATATAGAAAACAAAACATATTTCATTTTGTTAAAAACAGGAAATTTTTTTTTTTTTAAGATTAATTTTTTATAGAGTCGAACATATTCTAGTATTAAATTACTTTTCTAATTATGAGAGGGCTGATTTACATGGAATTTGAATTATTGACAAAAAATAAAAAGGAATATGGACTTATAATTTTTTACCTGGCTCTCAAGCCGGCGCGAAAAGTGAGAGCCAATGGGGTGAGACTGAAGAATCTCGATGAAATCAATCAACGGCTGAGATTCAACAGGGACCCTATTGACGGTGAGAGATTGATCCTCATTATCCGGTTGGTTGTGTTCTACCGTCTGCTTTCTCGGTAAGCTCGCCGAGCTCTGCACGTCACTCGTTTCTTTCGCTTCTTCCTCTCCTTTCGACTCGTCGATTGACTCAACAATCTCAGGCGAGTCATTTCCCTCTCTTACAGGGTCTGCTCTGTCCGAATTCGCCGCCGTTTCCTTCGCCACGCTCTCACAACTTCCTTTACACGAATCCTCTCTAACCGGTTTCTCGTCGTTATCTTCGCCACCGATCCGGTTCAGCTCTTCGTCCACTGGTTCACCGATTTTCCCATCTCTGTTCGTGTTCTCCGAACCGGTTCCAGGACTATTGTCCTTGGGATCTGAAGAATTAACCGGACCGGCGACGGGAACGCCGTAGTTATTACCGGATTCACGGTGGCTCTCTTTTGTCTCCCCGATTTTAGCTAGATCTGAATTCACGTTTTCCGTCTCCGTCTCTTTTAAGCTCTTCTCTCTCTCGTCTTCCAATCTCTTCACCTTTAACTGCAAGGACCTGCATCAATCAAATCACAAATCCACGATTCAAAAACCAATGCAAAATCTGGAAATCGACAATAAAAAAAAATAAACATGGCCGATTGAAATTACGAGATGGATAGATCGTAACGTTCGACTTCGCGCCGGAGTTCATCGACTCGGAGCTTTCTCAAGTCCTCTAGCCATGGAACGGAAGAGATCTCGGCGGCGACGGTTTCTTCCTCAGGAGATCCCAGTTTACGGGAGAATCGGCGTTTGAGATCGTGGTACTTGTGACGACAGTCGAAGGCGGTGAGGGTACGTAAAGTGGAGTTGTGTTTCTGGATTTCAGCGGCGACGGAGTCCCATGAATCAATACCGTGGCGGTGAACGGCGCAGGCGAGGAGGAGCTCTTCCCATGTGCTCCATGTTTGTTTCTCTGGATTATTCTCGTCGTTTTCTGGTTTTGCCATTGGGTGATAAAAAAAGATTTATTGTGAAAAGTGGAGATAATCAAAGAACAAACTGGATTTTGATTATTGTCAGTTCTCCAATATGTAGAAATAGAAATGATCGTCGTCTGCAAATCGTTGGTCTTGCCTCCACTAAGAGACCTCGGGACTGATTATATTTTTCAGTTTTTCTTGTTTGTCGGACAAATAAATTACTATGCAAGGTTTCGTTAATAAAGTTAATACAAGGCGCACCAATTGAGAAAATGTTGAACAACTTTGCTCGTTTTGTCGTATCCCTTAGTGGGCCCAACCATTATACCGGATCCATTACCGATTTGAAACCAAACTCCCCAATTAAAAAGAGTCCAGTTATGTTTAGTATACCATTTAAAATTGGTAAGCTCAATGAAGAAAAAGAATCATCATCAAGCTCTACACTGATTCAAATAAACTCAACATGCTTACCAGTTCGATATAGAAATCAAATATCAAAACCATAATCTCTTATAAATTTATGAAGATTCCATCAAAAGATCCAAAACAAGTTCTGCAAATCTTGAAGAGAATCCAGAAATTCAACGCATATATACAAAAGCCATAACTGATTACGTCGACGAATGAAGTTGCAATACGAACAAAGCTTGTGAGTGCCAATCCCACCATCGGAGCATCAAGCGGCTCCTTTCAAAGCTTTCTTCAGCTCCTCCGCCACATCACCCTCTTCCTTGCTTTTCTTCCCGCCGTAATCCGACGTCGTCGTTCTCTCGCTGCTCCACCGATCAGCTCTCGACCTCCCGATGTTGTTGCTCCTCTCGGGTTCGCGGTACTTTGAGTGCGATCCGTAATCTATCGTCCCCGGCGAGAATGGACGGGCGTTTGATATTACTTCCCGGAGATCTTCGACGGCTCTCGTTAACTGTTTGTTCTCCGTTCGAAGCTCCTCCATCTGCCGATTCACAGCCAAACACACCTCCGCCACGTCACCACTTGTTTTGAGTTGACCCGGATCGGTCGTGGATTTAGTCTCTTGAGCATGTGAACCATCCACGTGTTCGATTCCGATTTTATTCATCACGAGAAAAGGGAATCTCCTCAAAGAAATAGCAGCCGTTGGATCGAAATCGCGTCTGATCTCCGTAGGAACCCTAACGCCCCACCGGAAATTCAACACGGCGCGTCCTCTCACAGGCAGAGACGTCCTCGCCGCGACCTCGACGCCGGAGAGCAAACCAGCGATATCCCCAGCTGAAGTTGACGGCAGAACCGTGACTTTTCTAAATCCTCCGCCGCATCCGTTTACCGCTGGGGTATCAACCACCTCAATCGAAGAATCCTCTTCCGAAACAGATCCGTTCATCGATTTAATCAAATTCCTCTCGAGGCCAGACGACGAATGAGACTTTTTGATAGAGAAATCGCCGAATTGAGGTTTGAAGTGAAGCATAAAGCTAGGGTTTCCTTTACCGAGGAGATTAAATTCGGCGCTCATGAGCATAGAGCTTGAAATCGGCGAGCCAAAGGATCCAGCCCCGGTTTTGACGATTAGCGAGAAAGGGTTCCACGAATCGTTAGGACGGTAAGCGACCTTGAGAGAAGGCCCAGATTCGAAGAAGGTGGAGAGATTGAGGCTGAGCTCCTTCGATTCTCCTGCGACGATTCCAGATTGAAACGGCAAACCTAATATACTCAGGGGAACCTTAGCCCTAAAGAGAGGCTTCTGCTCCTCGCGAAACTTCATCGACGCCTTCATCTTCTTCTTCTCCGCACAAATTGAAGATTACAAAGTCAATAAGTTACTACCGAGAGTACAGTGATCGACTAGAAGGATTTATATGAGTTTCACAGTCTCTTTTTAATGGAAAAATATCCAATTTTTTCTTCTTTAGAATTGGGATCTTTTCGAAAGATTTTGGTTGGACATGAGGATAGAGGCCCAGAGGTCAAGACTTTTCCGTTTTTAACCTTGTGTTATTTAAAGAATAACGGTTAATGCATAATGGTCTGTGCTGTAATTATTTGAAAATGCCAAGGCGAAAAGATAAGCCGGTTGATGCTTAAAATGAAAGGTGGACAAATCTCTGATGTGTTTGTTTTTTATCTGTTCTGCTTCTGTATTTTTTTTTCTTTTCTCTCTATTGATACATAAAGCCCGTAAACATATATAGGCCTATTTGGGCCCATAGCCTTGTAAATACTAATTAGGCCTATACTCTGGGCTCTCTAAGATAAGGACTTTGTTTGGGCGGGATTTAAGGGTTTTTTTTTTTTTTTTTT
>VBRH01000716.1:18731-34944 GCA_014578085.1 Cardamine resedifolia | reverse complement strand
TCTGATCAAAGGCTTTCAAAGATGGTTTTTTTTGGGTCAAATGTAAGATGTGTAATAATTTAATCTAAATTTCATTAACAAAATTGCAAATTGAACTCTTATCGTTTCATAGATCACGTAATGAAGAACCTTGACGTTTTATCAAGAAATATCATTTTTTTTTGTCAAACATTTTGAAGAAATGTGGTGATATTTTTATAAAGATGAGCTAATTTGATTGTATGCTTTGAATGGTAATTTTTTTTCCCAAAATATGTTTTCATATTTTAGTCTTATGTAAGATGATACATTTTGTTTTAATAAAGTGTAACTTATTTGAAGTTTAACCAAATTGCATGTGTTATTCTTATCGTATCAGAGAATGACAAATCATAGACGTAGTGAGAAAATAGGTTAAATAGTATTGTTTATTTTAGATCAAATACAACAATCTTGGCATTGGGTTTATGAAGGTCTTATACAGGCTAAAATGTGAAAGATTTGAAATGAAGTTATTGACCGAGTCAAAACCAGGAAAAAAACTCAAAGAGTTTCTTTCACTGTAAGAAGAATTTGGAATTTCGGTTTATGAGACAGATGATCGAAGCTTGAACGAACACTTATCTCTTCTCTTCTGCAGTTAACCTATCTGAAAGAGTGAAACTATCTACAAGTAAAGCAACAGCTTGCAAAGAAACAGACCATCTTTGAGGCTTTTGTTTTTTAAGCTCTGCTACTGTATTTTCTCAGCAGCACTCCGACAACACATGGAGTTGAAGAGCCAAGCTAAAGCTCTTGGCTTCGAAAGCTCTTCTTTAAGCTCTCTTGGCTTCGAAAGCTCTTCATAAAGAACTCGGCATCTTTGGTTCATCTCTTCGATTTCGCTCTCCATCTTGTCATGTCTACGTCTGAATTCCTGGTAAATACATATGTGCACAGAGAGAGAATAGTGAGCAAGATTTGTGGTTAAACCCTCAACTAATGATCAGAGAAAGATGCAGTTAAAAACCGCTAGTTCTTGTTGTCGCTTCTCTTCTTTTCTCGCTTCTCCTCGAGCATTTCTCTGCACCTCATACACAAGAGCAGCCCCTGCAACCTTAAAAGGAGAAGAAGAAGTAGAAGAAGGAGGAGGAGACACGTTTGTCTGTTTCAGAACCAATTCAATTGAAGAAAACAAGTTTAATTAGCAGGAGCAAGTGATCTATTGATGTAATGATCTTCAATTGCAGGGATTTTGGAGATACATGAGAATTCAAGGAACTATGGCTGACAAAATTTCTCCTTTGAGTCCTTAAGCAATAAAAAGGTATTAAAAGGCATGAAATTTAAGATACCGTGAAGGCGAAGAGTTCCCCGAGAAGATCTGCAGCGGCTTGAACAGCTCTCTCTTCGTTTAAAGGGCGAATAACTGCATCTGTTACACGACCAGAAGCCCTTCTTTGTAACTTTGTCGTAAATCTGTGATTCACCTGTCCAAATTTCACATTTTTGAGCAACACAAAAGTATATAAATTTAAAAGCTTGACTACTCGTTTCCATCATAAATGTCAATGAATCAGACCCAAAGATCGGAAATTGTGGGGTTAAAAGTCGTTTTTTACCTGTGCAATGTTGATGATGAATTGACGGAATCTGGGGTTGACTCCAGCTTCTTTTTTAAGGCGATTAGCTATGGGTTTGCAGATAGTTCGTAGAGCTAGGGTTCCTAGCTTCAGAAACGGCAGGACCATGGTCTGCTGCAACAGAGTCTTCGGCTTGCTCATGAGAGAAAAAATGGTTTAGCTGGGTTTTACTTTTAGGCTTTTCGCCTTTTTTACCCAATTAGAACTTGTCCGCCAAGAAATTTTGGATTTTTAATTTATATAATTTATAAATTTTGAGATTCGAATCCTCGGTCGGGTTATATTAGCGGGTCGGGTTAAATTCCGGGTCTTTAAGGTAACGAAGATACTGGTGCTTTTGCTCCTTGAGCTAAAAATGGGAGGGAAAGAGAGAGGCAATGGCGTCCACAGGAATGGCGAAATCGAAGGGGAATTTCTGCGTCACTCTCTGCAGAAATCGATCACACGCCATGAGAAACAAAAATCATGTTTCACATCTGCGTTTGAAGAAAAAGAGACCACCCCCATGAAATTCGAGCATCAACGGTTTTGGTGTTATACGAATATCGAATCAACGTCTTCTCCAAAGGTCTCCTAGCTCCATCATTCGGAATTTCTCAAGTTTCACACGTTTCTTAGAGAGATTGAGGGAGCTACATCCACAGGTGTTCGTGGGCTTCTTGCTTTTGTTTTATTTATCGCGGCTATGTAAGTTACAATGCGATAATGGTTTTGATCCTTGGAAATAATTTCGTAAGCTTTCTGAAATGTTAGGGAAGATTTACGGAATGGCTGAAAACATAATGGTGGATTCTCATGTTTGGGTGGAAGACCCAGAGAGAGCATGGATTGATGGAGTTGTCCTTAATATAAAGGGAGACGAAGCAGAGGTTAAAATCAATGATGGTAGAGAGGTAAATGTTATCTAATAATCTTGTAGCTCATATTGCTTCCATTTGTTTAGGATTCATCACATTTCCTTTTATTCAGGTTATTGCTAACTTATCAAAACTTTACCCAAAAGACGCTGAAGCTCCTTCAGAAGGAGTAGAGGACATGACAAGATTATCATATCTGCATGAGCCTGCAGTTCTGGACAACTTGGCTACCAGATATGAGTTGAATGAAATTTATGTAAGAGTATTTTATTTCTGGTTGCAAACCAAAATTTTTCATCCTGGTCCTTGGTATAAAACCCATATGTTAACGCAGTGATAGGCGAGTCTGTTATAATATTTTGACATCATGACAGACTTATACAGGAAACATTCTTATTGCTGTCAATCCCTTTCAAGGACTCCCCCATCTCTATGATGCTGAGGTTATGGAAAAGTATAAGGAAGCCTCGTTCAAAGAGTTGAGTCCTCATGTTTTTGCAATTGGTGGCATTGCATACAGGTGATTATGAGCTCTTTATTTGTTCATTTATTGTTTTTTTTTTTCTCTATAAAAGTGGCAGAACTGGGTTTTATTTATTAGTTGAGAAAATTTGCTACAGGGAAATGATTAATGAGGGCAGGAATAAATGTATATTGGTCAGTGGTGAAAGTGGGTCTGGAAAAACAGAAACGACTAAGATGCTCATGCGTTACCTAGCATACTTTGGAGGGCATACTGCAGCTGAAGGAAGGACAGTTGAAAACCAAGTTTTAGAAGTAAGTTGTGATGATCTAATGTATTTAAAATTACTGTCTCCTACACTCGAGGGGCGAGGTTTTTACTTCGCTGCCTAAATTAAAGAAATTTCAAGGCTATGTCGAAGAATTTCTATCCCTTTTATCTGCTCCAGAAACTAGACGTTTTTGTTTGTTAAGTTTTCTTGAGTATACAGTCTGGGGATAGATCCTTACCTTGACATCCTTAGGTTGGAGCTTGCTCATTATGTGATACCACTTGTGCCTCTTGTTTTGGTTTTGGGTCTAACTCTTTATGCGCATTGGGTTATGTTATAGTCAAATCCAGTTCTCGAGGCATTTGGAAATGCAAAGACTGTTAAAAACAACAATTCCAGGTAAACTTAGAGCTTTTATTATCGAACGCTTCCATTTCTCCTTTCGCTCTGCTTGTCCTCCTGTCTCTTTTACCTGCTGTTAATGAGATTTCTCATTGTTGGTAATAAATATTAATGCATTTTCTTGTTACAGTCGTTTTGGGAAATTTGTGGAGATTCAGTTTGATGACGTTGGCAGAATATCAGGGGCAGCCATCAGAACTTACCTTTTGGAGAGGTCACGCGTTTGCCAAGTTTCAGATCCTGAACGTAACTATCACTGCTTTTATCTCCTGTGTGCTGCTCCTCCTGCGGTAGGTTTTCTAAGTTGTCCACACCTTTTATTGGATGAATCTTTAAAGTTATAGATGATATTAAAATCTGCAGGATGTTGAGAGGTTTAAGTTGGGGAATCCTAAGTCATTTCGCTATCTTAACCAATCTAGCTGCTACGAACTTGATGGTGTAAATGATGCGGAGGAGTATCTTGCTACTAGAACGGCTATGGACGTAGTTGGAATAAGTGAACAAGAACAGGTTTGTAATTTCTTTTTTTGCATTTTGCCTATCATTTGTTGATTGCTAATAGGAACAACTTATCTTACTTTTGTCTCTTCAGGATGCAATTTTCAGAGTTGTGGCTGCCATTCTCCATCTTGGAAATATTGAATTTTCGAAGGGAGAAGATGCTGATTCATCTTCTCTAAAAGATGAACAGTCAATGTTTCATCTCCAAATGACATCAGAACTGCTCATGTATTATACGGCTCTTATACTTTTCCAACTAAATGTGGATTCTTGTACTGCTTGTAATTACTACTTGTTATTTTAGGTGTGATCCCCATTCCTTAGAAGATGCTTTGTGTAAACGTATGATGGTCACCCCAGAAGAAGTTATCAAGAGAAGTCTTGATCCTCTTGGTGCTGCCGTTAGCAGGGATGGTTTAGCAAAGACAATATACTCTAGACTCTTTGATTGGTAATTTTCTATGTCAGTGTTCAAGTATCTTGTTTTCCATATGCCACTGAGGGTGACATGTTCTAAGTCAGTACTCATTATTATTTTCCAGGTTGGTAAACAAAATAAATATCTCTATTGGGCAAGATTCTCACTCTAGGCGCTTGATCGGAGTTCTTGACATTTATGGTTTTGAGAGCTTTAAAACCAACAGGTGATGACCGAGAGCATGCATGGCTAATAGTAGATAAATTTTCAATTCCTCTTTTCTATTGACTTTAGTATGAACAGTACATTGTATAGAAACCTTTACTCTGAGATATGATAAACATGTTATTTAACTTTGACATTCCTCTATAATTGTGATCTTAGGAAATGATGTCTTTGTATAAGTGTCCAGGACTAGGGCGATATCTATGACATCACCTATTCTAACCTCTACTGCAGTTGTTCACTGACTTGTTAATATTTCCGTGCAGTTTTGAGCAATTCTGTATTAATTACACGAATGAAAAGCTGCAACAGCATTTCAACCAGGTATGAGGTCAGTCATAGGTTATGGCTGCTGATTTGGGTCAAGATTTTGTTAATTAATCTGAATTCATTAATATTGTACAGCATGTGTTTAAAATGGAACAAGGTGAATATGAAAAACAAGAAATAGATTGGAGCTATGTGGAGTTTCTTGATAATCAAGATGTCGTGGATCTGATTGAAAAGGTTTGGTTTATCCCTTTATCTATTTTTTTTTCTCATATAAAGATAGACTCATGGCTTGATGTATGCGATCAATTTGGGTAACTCAAATACTGGACAGTAGAAATACCCTTTAAAGAGCATTCTGGCATCTTCTAGAATACATTAACTTACAGTTCAACCCATGTGATTAGAGCAAATGTAGCTTAAAATCCATGTTAGATATCTTTCCTATAAAACTCATGAAGGCATGCGAGCTATCTGTTTTCAAATATGCTCAAGTGTCCTGGCTCACTATGCCATTGTTCTGACTTGAAAACACATGGAGTATTGGGTTATTGATCCAAGGAACGGTCTGTTATTTCCACTACTTCATGCTGCGTTTTTTCTTCTTCTGAAAATATGATTTCAATCTTTTGCAGAAACCGGGTGGTATTATCGCTCTTCTAGATGAAGCATGGTATAGTAAAATTTTCTCCACCTGCAGCTGTACTTTAGTGTTTTCTTACGTAGTAGCCAGCTTCTCCAAGCACCACAATCATGTATTATAAACGTTTATCCTCTCTGCAGTATGCTACCAAAATCAACTCCTGAAACATTTTCTGAGAAGCTGTATCACACATTCAAAGGTCATCAGCGCTTCATGAAACCAAAATTGACTCGATCAGATTTTACATTAGTTCATTATGCAGGGGATGTAAGTTGCAATTCACACTCTGTTGCTTTCAGAATTAAAAGTAGATATAATTATGATTTTTAAGATCTCTTTCCCATGTTATTCTTTTCAGGTTCAATACCAGTCCGATCAATTTTTAGACAAAAACAAAGACTATGTTGTTGCAGAGCATCAGGATTTGTTAAATGCTTCCAAATGTTCTTTTGTGGCAGGCCTCTTCCCTCCTCATCCTAAAGAGAGTAGCAAATCTAAGTTTTCTTCAATTGGTACTCGTTTTAAGGTGACTTGCCTGCAAATCCATTAAGGCTTTTAACTAATAGATAGGACTGGATGATTAGACGACACATAGGATATTGTTGAAATTTTGATGCCACGGTCATCATATGTACCGGCTGACATGTTCAAGTAATTGGTGCAGCTACAATTGCAACAGCTGATGGAGACACTGAACTCTACGGAACCCCACTACATCAGATGTGTTAAGCCAAACAATTTGTTGCAACCAACAGTGTTTGACAATGCCAATGTCTTGCATCAATTACGCTCTGGGGTCAGTGTTTCCGTTGAGTTGTTCATATTAACATGTTTGATATGTTGATGTGTTATATGATATTTGTCTTATGCAGGGTGTTCTTGAGGCCATCAGAGTGAAATGCGCTGGATATCCAACAAATAGGACTTTCATTGAATTCTTAAATCGATTTATCATTCTTGCACCGGAAATTCTAAAAGGAGAGTATGTATCAGTTATACCCGTTAAGCTTGAACTTTCTTCTGCTTTATTGCTCTTTAAGTTTGTTCATCGCATTTTCCTAATAAGTCAGTCAGAGAGCTTTCTTCTTATCATTTCCTTACCTTACACTGTAATCAGGTACGAAGCAGATGTTGCATGCAAGTGGATTTTGGAGAAAAAGGGGCTTACAGGTTACCAGGTAATATTCCTAGGAAGTTCACTAAATGTAGAAAGAATCCCAGTTTTGCATCAGTTGAATACGTGTCGAATTTTCAGTAATCTATGAAATTTGAGCTTCTCAGATAGCATAACTCCCCTTGTTGTGTGTAGATGATATAAAAATCTAATTTGCAGATTGGAAAAAGTAAAGTTTTCCTGAGAGCTGGTCAGATGGCTGAGCTAGATGCTCACAGAACAAGAGTGCTTGGCGAAGCAGCGAGGATGATTCAGGGGCAAGTTAGAACTCGTCTGACAAGAGAACGATATGTTCTCCTGCGGAGGGCTTCAGTTAATATACAGGCTAATTGGAGAGGTTAGTACCTAAAGATTTATTTCGGCGTTATGGTTTCATTGGTATGCAGAGGAAATTATGAATGCTGATAAAGTCTCTTTTTCATATTTTAGGAAATATTGCACGAAAGATATCCAAGTACATGAAAAGGGAGGAAGCTGCTATCAAAATCCAGAAAAACTTACGTAGACAGATTGCAAAGAAAGATTTCGGGAATACCAAATCTTCCGCAGTCACCTTGCAAAGTGGAGTCCGTACAATGGTTGCGCGTCATGAATTCCGTTATAAATTAACGACTAGGGCAGCAACTGTGATTCAGGTCCTTTTCTCATCACCCTTTTTGTCTTTAACAAATTCTCATGGAATCATTCTATCTCAAGGACTAGAAATGACTTTCAACTTTTATCAACTTGCAGGCGTATTGGCGTGGTTACAGTGCTATATCTGACTACAAAAAATTGAAAAGAGCTTCTCTTATTTATCAAAATAAACTGAGAGGAAGAATTGCCAGAAAACAGTTGGGACAGTCAAAGCAGGTATTGCTCTGCACGTTGTTTGAGTATCAAGTGCTTTAATTTATTCAGCATGTAGAGTTATGTAGAGGAAGAAGTATTTGGTTTTAATTGATGTAAAATCATGGGTATAGGCTGAGAGAAAAGGAGAGACAGAACATGAAAGAAAAGTGGAACTTTCCAATAGAGCAGAAGAGGCAGTTGATATGTCCTATGTACATCATTCAGAGAAAAGTGATGATGAAGAGATTGAACATGAACGAAAGGCAAAACTTTCCATCGAATCAGAAGATGAACTTGATAAGTCCTTTGTAATGCATTCAGAGCAAAGTGATGATGAAGAGATAGGACATGAAAGAAAGGCAAAACATTCCATCCAAACAGAAGATGGAATTGGAAAGTCTTTTGTAATGGATTCAGATCAAAGTGATGATGAAGAGACAGGACATGAAAGAAAGACAAAACATTCCATCCAAGCAGAAGATGGAACTGAGAAGTCCTTTATTCTCAATTCAGAGAAGCCTTACAACACTTTTTCAGTTATCAGCCACATAGAGGATCCTATGCGTGATACAGAAATTGAATCACTCACTGCAGAAGTAGCGTTGCAGAAGGTAATGTTTCTATACACACCACCAACATTGTGAACAGCTACTAGAAACGGCATGCTAATTGTCTCCGGATTTTCAAGCTGTTCAACTGATTTTTACCTGAACAAAATGTATTGCGGCTATTATCTTAATCAAATGCATGGAGGATAAATTGAATATTTACTATACTCTTCAGGCCTTGTTGCAAGTTGAGAAACAAAGAGCTGACATTTCCGAAAGAAAATGTGCTGAAGCCAGAGAACTTTGTGAGAGAAGACGTAAAAGATTAGAAGACACAGAAAGAAGAGTTTACCAACTACAAGACTCTTTGAACAGGTATTATTGATTCGTAATTTAAACAACCATAGATTAACTTAGATTTATCTGTCTTCAGACAATTTTGACTGCTAGTTAAAAACTTTAATTATATAATCTTGTACATTTACTGATGCTAAGTCTTGTTTAGTGTATTCCAGGTTGTTATATTCTATGTCAGATCAATTCTCGCAACTGAAGTCCATCTTGAGATCTCCTTCTATGTCTTCAACGTTGGCTTCAGCCCCAGTTGTGCGTGATGATCTTGGTGATAGCTCGGAGAATTCTGAAGCTTCATCAAGTGATTCCGACTTTACTTTTCCCGCTCCATCTCCTTCCTCGGACAATTTTTCGGCATTTAACCCGAATCAGCTGCAAGTCATTGTTCAGGACCTATCAACCACAGAAGGCAAAGGTCAGTGGTAATAGCACTAAAATCCCATGAAATAATGCAAGTCCTATGTTTATGAAACAAAAAAAAATCGATTAGTTTTTCTGTGGGATAAGTTTAAAAACTTGGTTAAAAGTTGAAAGATAGCTTTGATCCTTTTCTTTTTGTTAAACTAGCCTCTAAATCCAGCTTAATATAAACATTTTCCACAAAAGGTATACATTGTTAATGGAATCATCCTTCTTCTCATCTTGTAGAACCATAATATTGCAGGAACAGAGAACTATGAAAGTGAAAAGGAAGGGGGCTTTGAGGATTACTTTTGATGAAGAATCATCGATTTGATCTCTTCACCAGATATTCGAATGATGATAATCTCTTTACTCCATTGTTGTGCCACAGGGCAATTGTTTTTTAGTGTTTACACTTAGTTCAAACTTCAATTGTAGTTTCCTCAGGAGTAGATGCTGCAATAACTATGTAGAGTCATCAAATATGTCGGTTTCCATGAGGTTAATGCATTACACAAGCCATGTTTCTTACTTCAACTAATATACAATTGTTGATTAATTTCAGAATTACTAAATGGCTTTCTTTTTCGTCCTCATCATTGCGATTTGTGAGTTCTCCTTGTGTTAAATTCCTCATTTTTTTCCTGCAATTTAGATCCATGGATGAAATAAGTGTACTATTGTGTTATGATTTCTCCAAGAGTATGTTGTATCCTGCAATTTACTTCTGAATGAAATGTCTGATCACGGGTAACAAAATATGTATAAAACTAAATGATTCTATTGCCAACAAGCACCAGTGGTCTAGTGGTAGAATAGTACCCTGCCACGGTACAGACCCGGGTTCGATTCCCGGCTGGTGCATCAAAAGTGTACCTTTTAATTTTTTGGATCATCTCCATGTATTTTGGGATAACCATTCCTCGGATTGGTCTCAAATATGAATGTAGTAGTTAGCTAATTAACAAATTAAAGGAGTAAAAGGTTCTACAAAATCTGTCACATGAAACTTTTATAAGTTTTGTGAATTTTTGTCATCATCTCAAGCACTGGACAACACTATAACACTGGAAACATATCATTTCATTACACTGATAAGGATAATAAGATTGTAGGAGCCAGCAGAGAGAATGAAAATATCATGAGATCATGGATGGGATGTTCAGAATACTCCTCCTGTTTGCCAATTTTAACGAGTAAGATAGTATATGACTAGAAATAAACCCACGAAAGATGCCACGAGTGTCAGCATTCTTCGGCTTGATTTTGTCTCAAAGACCTGCAAGGATTCAATTCAACATATCAAAGACACTTTGCAACTCATAATGAAGCTAGGCTAAACGCTCTGAGAGAGTACTTGTACTTGTATTCGGATTTACCGTTTTAAACCGGTCCATGGTTCCTGAGAGAATTCCCCTTGATGAATCCATATCATTTCCCTACATAGAAACCTTGCAAAATGTTCAGTAACAATGGCGTCTCTGAGAAAGAAAACAATCAGAAAAAATTGGGAAATACCATTCTGTCAAGCATCCGGTTATGAGTATCGACCTCTTCATTTATATCACCAGATAGCTGTTAAATGAAAAAAGAAACAAATCAGAATTTGGTTCAAAACCTAGTTGTGCCGAGAAATATGAAATTAAGTTACGGTTTCCATACTACAATAGTGGTCAGGTTAGTGTTTCAAATGTATTGCAAGCGTATGTTCCAAATACTTTCATGGCTATTTCATTCCTAATGTCATGTTTCATGCTTGATGTGATGCTATCTATGCTTGCCTGCACACAAGTCAGAACATGACATAAGAATCATAGGCAGGGAGGCTTACTCGTTTTAAGAGAATGACTCTGTCTTGCAATCCTTCCAAGGCACGCTCGTTCTCATGTTCATTGATTTCATGAGAGTAAGAAGAAGCAGCTCTGATTCCTCCCTCTTCAATGCCATCAAACAGAGAACTTCTACCACCGCGAGGCTCCCTGAAACACATAAATTTATATATACCTCAGTAAGGAGACAGTACCATCTTTCACTCCATCATCATGATTCAATAAAAAGAAGTCAAAGCAACTAATCTCTAAAGCAAAAACCATGACTCACTTGCAATTATGAAACTCAATCGATTTAGCCTTTTTTCAGATCACGATTTCGAATGTTAGAAGCGAAAACTAAGTTAGATGAATAGGGACTTATCTAAATCTATCCTACTCTATATTCACGGCTTCTTCAGATCTAAACATCAGAATTTTGCCAGATCTTTATCTCCATATTCGAATACAGATGTGTTGAAAAAAAAAAAAAGCTTGCGATTTGAATTTATGGAGCTAACCTTCTAGGATTCATTGATCAATCGAATAACGAGTTAAGCTTCTCGATTTTGCTTCAAGGTTCGTCAGATTTTTCCCAGAATTCAGCTGGATCTACGGTTTCTGAAACGCAAATTGAGGAATGAAACGGTTGAAATGTCGAAAGAGAAGCTCTTAAGCGAATCAACACTCAACAGACAAGAGTTATTCATTTTCACCCACGTGTCCACGCTAAGTAATAAAAACTATGGGGCCAAATTAAAATTTATTATATTGTTATGGGGCAAATAATAAATTCTGTTATTAGCGGAATAGGTCCCGCGTTTTTTTCACGAATCGAATTCTCTGCTCTTTTGTATACAAAAACCCTAGTCGTCGGCTCTGTTACTCCGTCGTCCTCGTATCGGAACCCAGATTTTTCAATTACCGACGAAACTGATTTAGTGATGGAATCTAATGGATCAGTTTCATCGATGGTTAGCTTGGAGAAGTTTCTCTGTGAGAGATTAGTGGACCAGTCGCAGCCGATCTCGGAGCGATTTAGAGCTCTCTTCTCTCTTCGCAATTTGAAAGGCCCGGGACCTCGAAACGCTCTAATCCTCGGTTTGTTTAATCTCTATTGCTCTTTATCTTCTTTTTCATTTGTATGACCAAAAAAAAAAAAATTGTTACTTTGGGAAGAACATTTGAAATATTCTCTAGCTTACATTTGAAATATTCTCTAGCTTTCGGATTTTTCCATTAAGCTGCAGTTATAATTTTTATATTATAAATCAAAATTAAGTAGGAATTTGTTCGTAATGGTGAATTGAATTTGCAAACAACTCGTACTTGTAAATCCTTACCCTTGTTATGAAAAATCTTGGCGCTTAATGAATGTGTCTAATGTAGAAACTTGAATCTTTGATTGTGTTTGATTTGAAGCTTTATCGAAAACTGCAAGTTTCCACATTTTCCTTGTAGTTACTGATTGGACACAACTTCTTCAGCCTTTTGTTTGCTGATATTGTTCGTTACTGCTTTTGTGTTTTCCTTTAGATTAGTTATACATTCAAGATTTGGTTCATCAGGATGTGGTCACCATCTTTTGATTTTTGCGATAACTGTGTTATTACTGATTGTATCTGACATTTAAACTGATGATTTTTTTCATTGGATTCTCTATATCTGAAGAGCAAGAGCATGTTTATTTAGTTTCTGTAGGGAAGATTTCTATTGATCATTGAACCGGACACTAACTTCTCATCTATCTGTTTTTCCTTCTCCTGCAGCATCCAGAGACTCATCTAATTTGTTAGCACATGAAGCTGCATTTGCATTGGGTCAGATGCAAGATGCTGAAGCAATTCCTGCTCTAGAGTTAGTTCTTAACGATATGTCTTTGCATCCAATAGTACGACATGAGTTGAGTATAAGTTGATCCTTGTGGTGGAGTCAATCTCAGATAATCCTTGTTTCCAATGTATCAGTATATGCTTTCAAATCGCTGATACGCTGTTAATATTACAGGCAGCAGAAGCTCTTGGAGCCATTGGTTTAGCGGGTAATGTTGACATTTTAAAGAAAAGTTTGATCTTGGATCCAGCTCAGGAGGTTCGGGAAACGTGTGAATTAGCTCTCAAAAGGATTGAAGACTTGAGTAATGTTGATGCGGAGAACCAGTCTTCCACAACAGAGAAATCACCTTTCATGTCTGTTGACCCAGCAGCTCCAGCCGCTGCTTTCTCTTCTGTCCACCAACTGAGGTTCTTCTATACTTAACTTACCCAAAAACTTCTAGATGAGTCTTACCAGTTTGTAATAGGTTATTGATTAAGATCATCGAACTACAGGCAAATTCTGCTAGATGAAACAAAAGGCATGTATGAGAGATATGCTGCACTATTTTCCCTACGGAATCATGGTGGAGATGAAGCTGTTTCTGCCATCGTTGATTCTTTGGGTGCTAATAGTGCCCTTCTACGTCACGAGGTTTGTCAAGAATCCTTCATTTGATGACTTCAGTTTGGTCATTTATTTCTAGTGAGTATTTACTCTTCAAAGATGTTCATGAACTTGAATGAGTCTGTTTTTGTGTCTTAAATCTGCATTATTGTCTTAAATTTCTTCAGTTTGGTCATTGAATGAGTCATTGTTTTCTAGTGAGTCTGTTTGGCCATTGTTCATGAACTGTATAAGATCTTGCTGCCTTGGAATTGATGCAAATTTTCTTAGGTTGCTTATGTCTTGGGCCAATTGCAAAATAAAGCTGCTTTAGCTACTCTGAGCAAAATACTTAGAGATGCGAACGAGCACCCAATGGTTAGACACGAGGCTGCAGAAGCGCTTGGTTCTATTGCAGGTATATTCCCTAAATGCATTTCATCGCTTGAAAACTATCACAATTCGACTGTCTTTACTTACTCTTTGCATTGATCTGCTCTTTTCAGATGAGCAGAGCATTGCACTGCTAGAGGAATTTTCAAGGGATCCTGAGCCTATTGTTGCACAAAGCTGTGAAGTTGCATTGAGTATGTTGGAATATGAAAATTCTGGAAAATCGTTTGAGGTAAATACTTTGATCTGAAACTCCTGCCCTCTTATACATATCTAATGATTACCTCAGGGTGGATCTATAACGACCCATATCGAAACCTTGTTGCAGTTCTTTTTCACGCAAGACCCGCTTGTTAACTAAATATGCGTTAAGGATCTCAACCATTCTTCTTCTACCATTTACCAACAATGGAACACAAACTTTAGCAGAAAGCAAACATTTTCTACAAAGGAAAGAAGAAACTGCTACTTAACATCTCATTATGTACGATTATTATTGTTCTCTTCATCGAGTTTAAGATTAAGATAGATTCTCTGATATGTTTATGATATATGGAAGCTTTCCATTATTAAAGAAAGGGAATTTGCTAGATACTTGACTTGGTTGGTGAGCAATTTTTAAGTATTTATCTATATATATATATATATATATATATATATAAAGAAAAAGGACTATAAGGGATGAGTGTTTAGTGATAAGCAATTAAATTCATCGAAAATTAATCTTTATCCATGTCTAAATAATAATCGTACTTTAATTTTACATAATTAACGATTAAACACGTTTACCTAACTTTAATTAAGAAGTGTTTTAATTTATTAAATGGTCTTGGTATTTTTCGACAAAATGTCCCCTAAATATGATGCAACTTAAACTATACTTTGTTCTTTGTCACTTCTAATTGCTTATCGTTAAATTACTCATTAATTGGTTTTGCTTTTGCTAACTCTGATTATTCTCATCTAATCTAATTTGGAAGTCCCACCAAGAAGCCTCTCTAGTTGATCACAGCCCCTACACCACAAGCGTCTAGAAAAGACTATACTTTGTTTTGAGTCTTTTGACAAATAAATTTTACCTTAGTTAATCTATATTTTGTAATCTCGAGGTAACCTAATAATTTCATTAAATTATTTAAACTCATAGCTAATGGACGTCAAAAAAAAAAAGGAAGAAAAAACTCATAGCTTAAAATACTATCACGGGGTCAATCTTATTGTTATGAACCCTTGTATATTTCAAGTTATATCTTTTAAATATCATTAGCAAACTCACATAAAGAAGAACATATGGTCATAGATCCATACGTCAATTAGTGTGGCCTTATATAGAATATGTCCGGCTTTAGTGAATGTGATCATGTGGAACCCTAAATCCAAATCAGAGAAGAACCATGGTCTCATATATCCAGACATTTTTAGCGTTTTAATAGAAGTATTACATCTATTAAAATGTTTTTAATAGATCGGAAATTCTTACAATGTTTTTACAACTTTATTATGATTGGAATCTATTTAGGTGATTTTAAGATTAGACGGTAAAGTAAAAAGAAATTAACTCTAACATAATGATATGTAGCTGAAAATAAAACTATTGGAACAGCCAAACAGACAATTCAAAATTTTGCAGAACAATTGTTGTTATGACCAAATATTTTATATAGAATTTATTTTCAAACAACAACTCTATCAGACGATCGAGAAGTTTCATATGTTCTTGAAACAAATTATTAAACGAAAATTGCAATAATCATTCTGGGAAAAAAAAAAAAAGTAAATCAAATATATTGATAAGCTAGTGACGAGAAGATACGAGAACATCGATAAATGTATGTATTCTAACAACACCAAAAAAGAAATGTAGTCTGACAAGTAATCGAAAGGACAGAGGTGTCCCGTTCGAAGAGAAGGGATTAAAACCTGTTCTTGTCCTCGGTCATAAAATTATGAGCTCCGTCCCAAACTTGTTGGATAGTCATTAAAAAAAAAAGCATTGACAGTATATAATCTATCATGAGCTATAACCATATCGAGAATTATATGTACATATACATAACAGATAATTATCTGCCAACAATTTGGAGAGGATCCAACTAAAATGTTTAAAGATATATATGATTTAATCATTTCAAGAGAAATTAGAAATGGAACACATTTGATTTGGAAAACGAAAAAAACAAAGGGAAAAAAAAACTGAATTGGCTGATATATTTATGCGCATGTGATGCTTAGACATTTCCGTATGCCTAAGACTGTAAATTTTCGAACTTGTAAACAAAAATAAATCCACTATCATAATTTACCTAAAAAGATCCAAAACCCCACTTTCTCCAATATTGAGGGAAACTCAACAAAGGTGTACTAGACTGTACGTACTAGCTAGCTAGTAAAATCTAAATAATCAAGACAGACAGTGTTTAGTTAGCTAGGGATTTGTGTTGTTTTGATCGGTGATATAATTGGGACAATATTAAGAAGATCTTGAGGATATGAATATATATCTTTATATATTTCTAGGGCATCTACCACTTTTTTTTATTTATGAATACAGAGCCGGTTCTTTGAGCTAGGCAACATCAATCGAGACAAAAACCATCAAAAAATCTTGAAACATATATAAGCTCTCTC
>VBRH01000714.1:28587-45858 GCA_014578085.1 Cardamine resedifolia | reverse complement strand
ATTCAAAAAAAAAAAAAATTATTAACAGAAGAATGAGATATTTGTTTTGCCGTCATAAAAAAATGATTTTGAAACGGCAAATCTCTGTTACCGAGATAAATTCATTATCCTAATAACAACAAAAAAAAAAAAAAGAATAAAGAGGGTCCGACAAATGAAGATGGAGCCCACAAAAGCAGTGACGCAACTATCTCTTTCATCTTCTTCGTCTGATGTAAAACGTGACTTCACACTGCAAACTCAGAGCCACTCTCGTATTTTTTTCTCCTCCATTCTTTGTTTCTTTTCTCACCGAATCCCAATTCTGTCCCCAGCGGCATATATATAGGGTTACTAGGAAAATCCCAAAAAATAAAAATTACAACTTTGCGACCGAAAATATTTGAGCTCTCTCTCTCTCTCTCTGTTTCTGGGATTTTTCATATTTCAACTTTTGAGGTAATATTACTGTTATCTTTTTCTCTCTTCTCGTTTGTTTACGAGATTTCTCGTTTCTTGTTCACAGAGGTTGGTATTGATTAAATCTTTAATTCATTTTGTTTTTCAAATTAGAAGGTTACTCTGTTTTCTTTGATGTTGTTTTTCAAATGATTTCGCTCATTTTTACCCACTTGAAGCTAAGAATAAGATTTATTGGAGATTGTTAGTAGATGCATAACTTCTGTAATTCAAGTTTTTGAATTTTCTTTCTTTTGCTTTTTAATAGTTAGCTGGGTTTCTCAGAATCTAAGAACTAAGAGAAGAACGTCTAGTTTTTGACTTCTCATTTCTTTCATTTAGTGAAAATTGACTCTTTAGCAGAAACAGAGAATCTGGTTGACCAAATCAACTCATAACAATCATGAATCATACATATTGATGTATCTACACACACACACACATATCAATCAAGCTCGAATCAGTTTTTTACTGTAGCAACATGTCTCAGTGACTAATTTAGTGTCACCGCATAGTTCATTGATATAGAAAAACGAAGAAGAGTTTTTCTAGCAATCCTTTTTACAACAAGTCTTGTGTATGTGATCATTCATTTCCAGCTGGTTTGTGGATTTATCTCTGATTCTTCTCTGTTACTTTCTTTCATTGAACAAGATGGTTGCCTTTGGGAAAAGGCTCAAGGAACGGAGCATTCAAGAATGGCAAGGGTAAATTTTCAATAATACATTTAGAAAAAAATGGTTTTGAGTTTGGTGTCCTGATATGAATCATGATCCATTGTAGTTATTACATCAATTACAAATTGATGAAGAAGAAAGTGAAGCAATATAGTCGCCAATTAGAAGGAGGTAATCTAGAACGCCGCCATGTTCTTAAAGATTTCTCAAGGATGCTTGATAATCAGGTGTTTCTTGATTTCCTTCAAGAAAATTTTAGTCTTGTTTCAATACAAAATTGTGGAGCTTTCTAAAATGTTAATTGGAATATGAATGCAATACCAGATCGAGAAAATCGCTCTGTTCATGTTGGAGCAACAAGGATTGCTTGCAAGCAGGCTACAGAAGCTTAAGGAATCGCACGATGCTCTCCAAGAGGAGCCTGGCTTATCTCTCATGTCTAATCTTAAGGAGAATTATAGAGCTGTTGGACAAGATCTTCTCAAGCTTCTGTATTTCATCGAGATGAATGCTATTGGTATCCGTAAGATACTGAAGAAATTCGATAAACGGTTTGGTTATAGATTCACAAACTATTATGTCAAGACTCGAGCTAACCATCCTTACTCTGAACTTCAGCAAGTCTTTAGACATGTGGTAAGTTAAGTCTTAGACGAAACAAATGCAGCCTAATTCTGTTTCCAAGCTTAATGTTGATTTTATAGGGTCTTGGAGCTGTTGTTGGAGCTGTATCTCGCAACCTTCATGAGCTTCAAAACCATCAAGAAAGAAGCTACTTATCGATTTATGATCAGCCTGTTCTTCCTCTTCAAGATCCTGTAGTGGACTCAATTAGAGCGGCAGTGGATAGGCTAACGCGGTCAACAAACTTCCTACACTTCATGGCTCAGCACGCCCTTATAATGCAAGAAGAGTTACCAAGTCCGCAAGACGAAGAAAGGGAAGAAGAAGATGGGAGATATCACTTCATGTCTCTCTTGTTGAATTTAGCCAACACATTTCTCTATATGGTCAATACATATATCATTGTCCCTACAGCAGATGACTATTCCATGAGCCTTGGTGCAGCAGCAACGGTATGCGGTGTCGTGATTGGTGCTATGGCTGTAGCTCAGCTCTTCTCTTCGGTTTACTTCAGCGCCTGGTCCAATAGATCTTACTTCAAACCACTCATTTTCAGTAGCATTGTTCTCTTCATTGGGAACTTGTTATATGCATTAGCTTTTGACTTCAACTCAATAGCGGTTCTTTTGATTGGCCGGGTTTTTTGTGGGTAAGCCTCTTTAGACTTCAAACCATTTATATTATCATTTCATGAGGTATTACTTTGATTGTTACCATATTGTATTTTTTTCAGATTGGGATCAGCAAGAGCAGTGAACAGGAGATATATAAGTGACTGTGTACCGTTAAAGATCAGGATGCAAGCTTCAGCAGGCTTTGTTAGTGCAAGTGCTCTTGGAATGGCGTGTGGTCCTGCGCTTGCTGGTCTATTGCAGACCAGATTCAAGATCTATAACCTTACATTTAACCAAGATACATTGCCTGGTTGGGTTATGGCTGTGGCTTGGCTTATGTACTTAGTCTGGTTAGCTATTTCGTTCCGGGAGCCTAAACATGAGCCTGAGAAGATTCCTAATACTTCAGAAGAGTCTAATAACTCTGGTATGTATAAATCTTTAATCTCTCTCTCTTTGGTAGACCGATAGAAGTTATCGGTATCTTGATTGTAGCGTTTTATTTTGTTTGGTGTGAGTTACAGAAGCTGTTCAAGATGTGAATCTAGAGAAAGGTATGAAACAGCCATTGCTGATTACATCAGAAGAAATAGAAGAACAAGGTGAAGATGAATGTGATGGAAGTGAAGAAGCTTCTGAAGATTCACATACACCTGCAAACTCCATTGTAGCTGCTTATGGATTACTTACACCATCAGTAAAGGTAAAAATGAAACCCAAAATTTACTTCAGAGAAACTGAAAATGTAATTTTGCAGTTTTGATGATCAATTTGATTGGTTTATTCAGGTTCAACTATTGATATACTTTATGCTTAAGTATGCAATGGAGATTCTTCTCTCTGAATCTAGTGTCATCACTACTTACTACTTTGGTTGGTCTACGAGCTCAGTTGCGATCTTCTTGTTTTGTCTTGGTCTCACGGTTCTTCCTGTTAACCTCGTCGTTGGAAGCTATATAAGCAACATGTTTGAAGATCGGTAAGTTTCTTATGTTTGCTTTTTTCTTCTCCTCCAAGTTTCCCTAAAGTCATAAAACTTTTTGTTGTCACAGGCAAATTCTGTTGGTGTCGGAGATTATGGTCTGTGTCGGAATACTTCTGAGCTTCCATGTCGTTATAACATACACTGTGCCACAATATGTTTGCTCAGGACTCATCATGTTTGTTTCTGCAGAAGTTCTTGAAGGTAAAAACAGACAGATTGATACTTTACCCAAATTGGCCAAAACTTCTATTTAGCACAATTTAACCCCAAAATTGGATTTTTTTTCCAGGTGTTAATTTATCGTTACTCTCAAGAGTTATGTCGTCGAGGCTATCGAGAGGGACTTATAACGGAGGTTTGCTTTCGACGGAAGCTGGTACGATCGCACGTGTGATAGCAGATGCGACGATAACTGTTGGCGGTTACTTTGGACGGAATATGCTTTTAAATGTGACTCTGCTTCCGTCTCTAGTCATTTGTGTTTTGTCCATTGTAGCTACTTGTTTTACTTATAACTCCTTGTATTAGTACTCATTTTACATATTTTACGTCTTTGAAACCAATTCAAATATTGATATATTTAATGTCATGCAACTACGTAACGTAACGTACCTCTTTCTCCCCAACCAAATATTGATTTAAAAGTCGACTCCTGGTTGTTCAATCTGGGGTCATGCAACTACTTGGTAAGTTGTTCAGTCTAATCTGAAATAAACAAAAGTTTCCTGCAAAACAATTATTAAAAAAAGGGCAAAACGAAACTAGTTTTTTTTTTAATATAACAGTTTTCTTGTCGTTATACATTAAGACTTTAGCTATCATATTCAGGCAATAAGCATTACAAAGAAAATAGAATCAAAAGGTACATATCAATTGTAAAATAAAATAGAGTACTACTTTGACTAAAACTTTAGTGACACACATCAATAATTAAGGACCACATTGCCTGCGCTTTAGGCAAACTATATACAATTTGGTCACGTGACATGTGACCATTATTGTCTAATGGAGGAGACCTCAGCTCCTACTTTCCTCCCTCTCTTTAAACCTGTCGTAATAAGAAATTTATATATTCTCTATGATATTTCATCACATCAGCTTATGTTTTGACGATTTTGTTTTTCTTATAAGTTTTCATTCTGAAATGTATCAAAACTGGGTTTTCAGAAAATTCTTCATTTTCTACATTTTCTTGTTTTTTTCTGTTTATTTTGTTGTGATCAAAGTGGATGCCACACGGATTATAATAACGCCAAAAAAAATATAAATCATTATAAACTTGTGATTTGGTTCGGTGAAAATGAAAGTCGCCACTAGCAATTGTTCCTTCTTTTCTTTTTTCGCTTTTTGTTATTTTCCTCCCTATTTTTAATTCTGTTTTTCTAAAGATATAGTACTTTTTATATAATCTCCACATAATTTAGTATCATGATTCATAATGCAAAGTCTCCGTACATAATACGTAACATTAGCAATAAGGATATAGTTATTAACCAAAAAAAAATAAAACAGTTTTTAACGAAACTATGATAATGTTGTATTACACGTTTACAATCCCGAATCCAAAGATTTATAGCTATTCCTATGTTACATTGATAATACACTTTCGATTTATGAGATGTTATTAAGGTTTTGCTTTGTTAGGTGGAATCATGTTTCTAGATGCTCATCTACTTAAATCTCTAAATATAAAATACTCTACAAAATACATAATTAAATTACGTTGAATTTTATACCTTACACACTAGAACGTAAAAATGTTTTTTTTTTTGTCAACAAACATGTATTATGCCAGATTTAAATTTTAAAACTAATATATTGATCGTATTACATGAGTATATTACAAAATGACCGTTTCTCTCCGGACATTTGGTTTAGTTGACAAACACTACTTTTGTAGATGTGATAGATTTGTTAAGTATCCTAAGATGTATTATTCCCAAAGTTAATCAAACGCTATCTAATGCCATATATATATATATATATAAATGAATATATATATATATATATAAATGAATAATATAGTTTCTTGTACCACCCAACATCGACACACCCACCATGGTAGTGGAGTCAGGAGTGGATGATATATATGAGGACACGTATAATATGCATAAACGCACATACATACATAAGATGTTTGGTCGTGATAACTGATAAATGTAAACACATTAAATGATTAAAGTGTAATGTAAACACGAGATAAGGAAGATTTTGATTAAGTCCAAAACGCGTCACCCTCGAGGTTCTACGTGCATGAAGTTGCCATCCACTTTCACGCTCTTTTTAAAGGGTTTTTACGAAATAATTTAAGCTTAATTAGCATTGAGGAAAAACATGCATGCTACTCTTATTCCAAACAGTCTCTTATTTTTTTTTATTTTTTTTTTTAAATCAGAGGAGTTCCGAACCTTTAGTTCATAATCTCATTCGGTACCGGAATCAGCATTTAGTTCATTCCTATTTAAAGAATGTCTCTCCGTTCCAAAGAGAATTCGAACCCGAAACACAAAAAAACCAATCCTTTTGTATTACCAATAGGTCATCATCTCGTAACCGTCTCTTAATATACTTTGATAATATCATAGATATATTCGTATAAATAAATAGTAGCTCAAACTTTTAGAACATAGTATCATAGATATATTCGTATAAATAAATAGTAACTCAATCATCTTTCCCATTAAAGCTCAATACTGACAGATATAATATATAAAATTTAACTGCGTGTTGCAACTAAATCCATATCACTCAAATGTCACAAAGACATAAACAATTGGAGCAAGAAAGAAAGAAACACAAAGGAAAAAAAATAGGACAAGAAAAGTATATCTTCTTTTCCAGTAGACCCCATTTCCCGGATATAATTTTAGTGGTCATTGGTCAATAAACATCTGGCTATCTTTTAATTCATAAACTAATAAATCTCTTGATTGTTTGTTTGGTTTTTTTTTTCCGGCAATTATTTGGGTTTTCTCTAGTTGGATTATACCAACATATTTTACAATTCTCATAACTAGTAGTCTAGTACTAATCAAAGTGAAATAATGACGAAAAATAAATCGAAATGATAAATAACACAATAAAGCAAACGAGAAGTCAACTCTGTTCAAACTTAAACGTGCTAAAATATTCTTTCTAACATTATTGTTATTTCTATTTTTTTTTAATAATTGTCTACTCAATATTTAGTATTTATTTACCAACGAAATTGGAGTAAAAAATTGATCTACCAGAGTTTGAAGAGAATCAAAATTTAGGTATGAGTTCCCTTTCTTCCACAGAACAGCAACTTTTCTTTTTATTGACCATGCAATTAGATTACGACATTATAATTATCTTAAGACCCAATTTTCACCCTTTTTTTTTTTTATCCCATTGACTTGAACAATCTCACAACAAGTCACACCCTCTTTATCTCCAGACAAAAAAAGCAGAGGAATAGGAGAAAGAGAAAGAGAGAAAGAGATGAATTCACAGTTTATACAAGAAGCTTCGGAAGCTTGCTTCAATGGCTGTTGTTCATCGCCATTCTCATCTCATTCTATGCCTCACAAACAAGAAGAAGAGCTCGAGTTCTCAGTAATCACATCAGGAGCTTCGTTTCTAACCCGAAACGCCAAATTCACGAGCCAAGACTCTCTCCCTCATCTCCGTACATCATTCTACGATCTCATCACAGCTTTTCCCGATTACTTGCAGACAAACCAAGCCGATCATCTCCGATCAACAGAGTACCAAAACCTCTCATCCTCTCGCCACGTGTCGTTAAACCACACCAGTCAACAACAACCTTTGTTCTCTTACTCCCAATTTCTAGAAATCTCGGAATATGAATCAGAATCCGATTTGAATTCTTCTCTCTTTACCTTGTCTTACAAGCAAGTGAGCTCCGGCAAAGAACTCTTATCACTAGCGAGTGAAGAATCTCGGTTTCAGTCGAGGATGAGGAAACGAATAATGGGTTTTATGAATCTTGAAGAATCTGAATATCACATGATTCTAACTCAAGACCGTTCCTCTGCTTTCAAGATTGTAGCAGAGCTCTACTCTTTCAAAACAAATCCGAATCTTCTCACAGTGTACAACTACGAAGACGAAGCTGTGGAAGAAATGATCAGAATCTCAAAGAAAAAGGGTATAAAGCCTGAATCTGCCGAGTTTTCATGGCCTAACACTGAGATTGTCTCGGAGAAATTGAAGAGGAGAATCGCGAGGAGTAAGAGAAGAGGGAAGAAAGAAGATAAAAAGGGACTCTTTGTGTTTCCACTTCAATCTCTGGTTACAGGAGCTTCGTATTCTTACTCATGGATGAGTTTAGCTCACGAAAACGAATGGCATGTGTTGCTTGACACCTCTGCTTTAGGTTCTAAAGACATGGAGACTTTAGGGCTTTCTCTGTTCCAACCAGATTTTCTCATCTGTTCTTTTACAGAGGTTTTAGGTAAAGATGATCCTTCTGGTTTTGGTTGCTTGTTCGTAAAGAAATCTAGCTCTCCTGCTTTGTCTGAAGAAGAACCAGAACTCATTACGAATCCGGCGAATCTCACGGTCGTAAAAGCTGAGCCAGCTTGGATATCAGGAAATGACGAAATTACCCTAGGAAATGGTTCTTTGGACCACGAGGACCACAAGGAGGCGTCTACCTCTGGCTGCTCTGAGATAGTGGAAATCGAATCATCGATTAAACAAGACAAAACAATGATTGAGTTTCGAGGATTAGATCATGCAGATTCTCTGGGGCTAATATTAATCAGTCGAAGGTCAAAGTCGTTGACTTTATGGCTGGTTCGAGCTTTAACGAGTCTGCAACATCCAGGGTCTCATCAAACAGAGATGCCTCTGGTTAAAATCTACGGACCAAAGACGAAACGGAGTCGAGGACCGTCGATTTCGTTCAACATTTTCGACTGGCAAGGAGAAAAAATCGATCCTTTGATGGTGGAGAGGCTCGCGGAGAGGGAGAAGATTGGTTTGAGATGTGCTTATTTGCACAAGATTAGGATTCGAGACAAGAAAAGAAGCGATGAAGCAATGAGTTTGAGATTGTCAGTGGTGAGTGTTAGGTTAGGGTTTGTGACGAATTTTGAGGATGTTTTTAGGGTTTGGGAGTTTGTGTCAAAGTTCTTAGATGTAGATTTTGTTGAGAAAGAGAAGTGGAGAAAGAAAGCTCTTGAGCAAAAAGATAAGTGATTTGCTTGATTTGGGAGCCTTATAATCTTTATCCCTATGATTCAATTTTCCACCTATTGGTTGAACATTTACGGATTTGGTTTCGGTTTGGTTCGGTTAATTTAAATTGTAGTGCGAATAGGGGCTGGCTAAATTTTATTTGGGTTGGTTTAGTTTTTTTTTTTTTGGTGGGTAGGTTACATTCAACTTGATTCGGTTTGAATTGAGAAAAACCGAAATCAAACGTACCTATATATTTCTAATCTAATAAACAAGTACATAAATGCAGGAATGTGACCAGATTAATTGTTTTCAAAAATGAATCAACCAAAATTTAACAAATATATGTAAACAACATACTCATACTAAACTTAGCTAAAATAAATTATCAAAAAAATTTAGCTAAAATATCAGAGATTATCCAACACTGTCAGGGTAATGGGATTAGTTCACAGACCAATTTCGCTGCGGAAAATATTGTTTTTTTGTCCACAAACAAATAGATCATGCGGATTTGAATTTAAATGGTGCAAAATGACACTAACCGCATAAATATCTTGGTTTGCCATAATTACTTTTAATTGTTGTATTTATGATGATAACAATAAAATTTTCTTAGCGCAATGCATATTGGTTTGCAGTTTTTACAGTTTAACTTTAAGAAAAAGTGAAAACATATATTTTATAATTCAAAATTTAGTAAGCAACATAAATGAGTTTTTTTTTTCAAAGGTAATCAGTCAACTAACAGAGTGAGCTTGCAATATACAAGCCCAAAATAAAAAGGAAAATAATCTAATGGAAACAAACCATCTAGGATTTTAAGAGTACTTAGAATGTAGGTGTTGAATTGATTTAATAGAGGTGTTGAATCAATTTGGATTAAATGGAGTTGAAAATATTCAACATGTTAAATAAGGAAGATGAGGGGACGGCTAATACCACATGTAGTGTTTTGTTTCATTTGATTTGGACACCAAAAATATATTTTTTACTATAAAATTTTTATTAGCTTATAATAAACTTTTGTTTATAACTTTAAACATCTTTTTACTGAAATGAATCATAATTCCCAACAATAACCTTTTTAATACCCAAAATTCTATTAATCGCCTTTTTAACTACCTAAATTCTAACAGTTATCAATTTAAAATCATTTTCCAACCAACACCAAATTATGACTTTGCACCAAATTTCCTCTTAACTATTTTCATTTAATTTCAATCGATAATTGTTATTAATATGTAATCACAAAATATAAACATAAAAGAAAATAAGAATATGAAATAAATGTGGTAGAGTGAATGTTGAATTATTATGTGGAAGATAAATGATGATATGAAATGTTAATTTCCGTCGTCAATTCTCCAATCTTATGTTTCCAGCCGGTTTAGAAGATGATAGTGTTGCAAAATTGTAAATTAGGGTTTATCGTTCTAATATTTTTGATGATTCATTTAGGGAATTGATCAACATATACCCTAGGTTGTTCCATGGTGGTTTAGCACCTCTTTTTGTCCACGAAGCATCAATAAGACCAGGTGTTATGAGAGTGGTCATACTTAGTAGCCGATAAATTTTATACTTTTGGACTGCCATCAAATTCTTACCGAGGAATGGGTTTGAAGATTTGCCAGAACGACTAGTGATTTGCAGGAATGAAGTCAGTGGAGATCATCTGCCAATATCTAGTACGTGCTTCTACAGAATGCATCTACCAGCTTACGAAAGCTTGGAAGACACAAAAGGAAAGGTCACCTACGTTTCTCAACCACATGTGAGCGTTACTTTTGGACAGGTTTAACCGCTTACAGGTCATGATATCATCTCAGAAAATGTGTAGAGGATATAGAAACATAGATTACATAGACATTCCACAAATATGAGAAAGAAGAAACCTTTTACCATTTTATTTCTTCTGTTTCCCACTTTCTGATTGTCCTTTATTATGTTTGCAATGAACATGACTGAGGACCTCTTCTACAGTATGTTCTTGTACCGAGAATATATATACTCTTCAAAACCTAACAAAAATACCAAAAACTACAGAAGAATTAGCCAAAATTACCTCAAAAATTATCCAAAGCAAAAGATACCAAACAAACTACAATGTTAACATTAACAAACAAAAGGAATATTGTTTATGTGAACATTTCTCTTAGGGATTAGATGTTGTTGAAGAAAATGATGAAAGAGGAAGGGTTTTTGAGCCAATCCAGTAAAGATATGAAGACTTTGCTTGTTGCTGATAATAAAAGGTTGAATAAAAGTGTATTATTTGGTTGATGCAAGTCCTTCCTAAACTTTCCCATTTTCGTCCTTCTCTTGAGTATCTTATTTGGGTTTTGATACAAAAAAGTTGAGCTTTTTGGTGAGTGCCTACTCACTATAATATGCTTACTTTTCCTATCTGATACATCAAACTTTTCAACCTCAAATAACCAGTCTTATAGTATGATATTTGATTAAACTTGTGTTGTTGTGCTTTTTGTTATCAGAGGAGAGAAAAAAATTCAATGAGGAAAGAGATAAGAATCTCTATTCCCAAATCCAACAGACATAAGAATGTTGTAAGAACGGAGTCAACTTCAAATCCCTCATCAACAACAGTGAGTGTAACAGAAGAAGACATCAGTGCTGCTCTTTTGGAAATGGGACCAGATACAACCAAATAACTTAATTCTCGGTTCAAGACAAGAATTTTGACTAAACAAGGAAATACAAATTTCTCTTATGATCACATCTTAATTAGGGGCTATAATCTTACATAACTGTATATCAAGCCCTGCATGGAGGGAGATTTCTCATTATGCTAATCTAGTTTTCTTGAAGACATGATGATTTTGATCTTGATGTAATGCTAGTAACATATCTTGTCCCCGTTCTTGTTCTTGGCAGGACTGTGAAGCCTTTGCCAGTATTGTGACGTCCTTTTGAAACGCTAACGTGAGAGGCGCAGTCTCCAAGGAGAGGCAGCAAGATCTCCTTGGCATGAGATTGCAGCTATTTTCTCCGAGGTATTTTGACTCTCCTTGGCATGTAAACCTGCCTCAGCCTATTCAGAAAGTGTGTTGTGTGTCTTTTCACATTACTACTTTGGTGTTTCCTTTGGAACCATTGTTGTTTGTTCTGTATGAATTCCTCAATTACTATCTTATATTTTGTTTCCTGTTGTGCTGTAAATGATGGTTAATGGTGTGTGTAAATGTGTGTAGTGGAGTAATTTTAAGAGAGCGATTGTGATGCTGAATCTGAAGCCGTCTGTTACAACCACTGCAGCTGCCATTTCTTACCGGGAATCAATCTTGAAAGCTTTGCCATATGGGACCAGCTTTGATCCACTTATGACACTTTACTTGACAGACAAAACTCAACCTGATGAGATCAAGCTTACCAGTAAGTAGTACTTAGGCCATTATCTGTCCATCATGTTGTAATAGTTAGATGGATTTTCATCTTTAAAATTGAGATTTTACTCGCGAATGTTCAGTTTATGCATACATTTAAGCTCATTTTTACGGGAAAGTGGTGTGGTTTATGCTGTGAAGCTATACCCTGCCGGAGCAACAACCAACTCTCTCAAGATGGTGTCACTGACCTTTTTTGAAAATGCTTACTAGTACTAGAAGAGATGGTCAAACAAAGCATGCCTTTGCTGGTAAGTAAATCACACAGCACATAAGACTTGTATTTTTAGACCATCTTGTCTGAGAAATATTTTGGTTAGGTTCATGGGGAGGTCACAGATCCGAGTATTGATGTCTTTGACTGCGAGAAAATCTTCATTGAGACGCAAACGTAAACTCTCTCCAGTTATATGCTGATTTTAGTATAATAGAAGGAAAAAGGAACCATATCTTCATTTCGTATATGTTGTAAATAGTGATACTACTTGGAATAACTAGAAGAACTTAGAAGAGATACATGAACTCACTCCAAAGGTCAATCTCCAAAGCAAAACAAGGTACCATACCCTTGAAATATCTAGCAAGAAAGCAAGAAGTTCCTGCAACCAAATCAAGAAATCTGAAACACATGAATGAAAATATCCCAATATGCTGTCTTTAATGCTGAGAGACAGGAGAAAACATCAAGAAAGCTCAGTTCATTCAGATTTTATAACCTGAAAGTATTTTCCCTGACTCGCGAATCATGCTGATTAAAGCCACTAAACTGAGGAGCAAAGCAATCAAGTTTTGCTTTAAATGTCCCTAGCGATATTGTTGATAGTCACCAAAAGCTAGGCCAAGATAAAGTTTGAACGGTGAGGCTAACCAAGAAGCAAAATAATACACTAATTAGATAATGCGAGTTTATGTTATTACCAGATTACAAAATTTGTATTGTATTGGTATTGCAACATTGCCAACATACAAGACTCAAAAGAGTTTAGAGTTGGGATATAAACGTACATGTTACCAAATTAATTTTGGTTGAGTGAAAAAATATATAAATGTTTTACATATTTATTTAGAGAAATTTACATTTATTCTATCTCTATATAAGTAATGTAGATTGTAGTTTTATTCTTAATTTATTATTATTGCGGAGTTAGTTTTCCTTAATTCGATCTTATTAACTTGGGTTATATTCTGTCTTATTCGGTTTAGTTAGGTTATTTTGGGCCAATTTAAATCGTTTTATCGTCGAAATCTTTATTTCCTGATCGTATTTTGTTCCCGGGATCGAGAAGAAGGATTATCAATGGCGGAATATGTGGTTCTTGACACGGCGATCAGAGACTAGGTTTTGATCCGTTTCTCCGTCCTGATAGTTCTCAATGGAATTCTCCGCTACTTGGTCTCCAAGCTCATTCGATCTTCTCCGACTTGTGATGCGAAGATGATCAAAGATGGGTGAGTCGTCTTCTGCTCTTTGTTTTTTTGTTCACCTATGTGTAGAATTAGCTGATTGGATTTTGATGTGTTTGGTTTATCCAGACAAGTTGTTATTAGGGCTCAGAATTTTATCCCTCCTAAATCCTTCCGAGCTCGGAGATTCTACTACAACAACGAGGTATGCTTTCTGTGATTTGCCCTTTCATGTTTCTCCGTAAAGTTTGTAACTTTCTAGATTTCTACTTCATAATTACCGACTTGTGTGGGTGATAAGTGCTTCAAATTTTTCTTTGGCTTCATGAGCTAATAGTTTCTTCTCTCTCATCTGATTTGTTCTTTCTTTGGTTCTATATGAAAACTTATGTTTGTCAAACCTGCTTTAGTTCCTTGAGATAATCGAGCTTTTGCTACTTAATATAAACTTTTTATGACGATTTGAAAGCATTCACTAAAGGTTCTGGCTTCTGGGATTGGGTTATAAACCTTCAAGGAACGGCCTTTCGTGTGACCGATGATTGTGTAGAATCAGCTGTCTTCCATATCCTGAAGTTATCTTCTTTACTAGTTTATAAGCAACGTTGATAGCTTTGAAGCTTTTTTTTTTCATTCTTTTCTTGTCTCCTATTTTTGGTTGAGACAAGATTGCAGTGTACACGATTGATTACCAACTCTTCTTTTTCTCAGTAGTATAGTTTGTGTCCTGTTCAAATAAGGTTATTACTCAGAGATAAGAGTTGATTGTTGCAGGAAAATGGATTGCTACACGTTCCCAAGGACCAAGATTAAAATCCTCAAGCCAAGATGTTTTTTTTATCCTAACATGGCCATGGATATGATGAAGAAAAATCTGTCAATGATTATACCGCAGGTAAAGCGTATTTGAATCTTTTTTAATTTTGATCTCTTGGTGTTATCAGTATATTAGGAAATTGATGAGTTCTATCATCTTCCAAACGCTCACTGTTGATATTAGTAGCCGTTCACGGTCTGTATCTGGTTACACCGACACACATCTCCCAGAGGCGATATTGACAGAGATTCTAGCGAGGTTACCCTTGAGAAGCATCTTCAGATTCAAATTGGTGTGCATATCATGGAAATCGTCAACATAATCTGTATATTTCCGCCTTCTCTTTATGTCTCTGCACCAAAACACCTCGTCATGTTGGTCACTACTGCTTCCAGGAACATAACTCATAGACGTCCATGGATGCCAGACATGGGGTCTTTCGAAGTTTATAGGTTCTTATATTCAGAATATCAAAATAAGTGGTAAATTTAGGTATGTGGATTCTTCCGATGGATTAGTTTTGATGAATGGATATGATGGTGCTTCCTATGTGGGTAATCCAGTATTACAGCAGTGGGTTAAAATTCCTTCCCCTCCATGTGCATATGTAATTTTGTTGTCTGGTTTGGTGACGAGTGTGGATGACGATGGTGTTGTTTTGAGCTTCAAAGTGGTTAGGACTGCTGCAATGACACCGAGTCAAGACAGATCCTTGACTTGTTTGTGTTATTGGGTGTATTCATCCTCGACTTCATTACCCTCATTATTTCACCGGTATTGCTCCTCCTATGACTCTGCATGGGGCACTTTATTTATCTCCGTCAGGTTTTGATGATCTTACTGTACCCAGAGCACTCATATCTCATGATTTCTATGGTGAATCCAACCTATGTCAGGCTGTACCTCTCCCCGACTATAATTCGAATCACAACAGAGACTTCAAAAGAGCCTTGACTACATCCACCAGATTTGTCATGTATATTAAAACATTACCTCACAATGTTTTGAAGGTGTGGAGGTTGTTGAACAATGATGATGATGATTTAGCCTGGCAACTTGAGTGGGAAATCTGCCTTCCCTTTGATGATATCAGCTATTATGCACCCTTGGCAATGCATCCGTTTGATCGCGATATTGTCGATTTATGGAGTTAACAGAACCGTTATTTGGTGTCATGTAACTTTCAGACGCAAAACTACAAAATCTTCGGAGACCAATCAGTTGATGATCTTCAAAATTGCTTCGTGAACCAGTATATATGTGAGAAGCACATAGATTCGATATTTGGACCATATTCATATCCGAAGTATCAAGTTTTCGTCACTGCTTTCCCATCCGTGCTCCCACGGTGGATGAAATCGATACCTCGTCCTCCTCAAGTTGAGATGGTAGATACAACTTCACTACTTTCTTACATTGCTGCAAAGGCAGAGGAAAAATCGAGGCAAATAGAGTTTATGTCTTTGTGTTTCTTTTTTCTCATCTCGAGTTTAATAGAATTGGATGAAAGCTCATTATTTATGGGGCTACATTTATATATGATATTAAGTTGATTCAAATATTCTATGGGTAAAATTTCATAAAATTATACCAACTATTTATGTTTCACCTAAAATTACACAATTATCTTTTATCATTTCACACAAATTTATCTTCTCTAACCATTAACAATGAGTCAATGACGTACCGAAAATAACCGTGTTGGCTGTTGCTATTTGGATTTTTTGATGATATATATCGAAAGTTAGCATTGAGAATCATCGCTAATGTCTTTCAAATTCTGCATCCTCCAAAACAGAAATTTCAAGTTCACAAAGACCGATGGAAATGAGAATGTACCAACTATCAATGGAGTCGGGGATAGGGACCATACTTGATATGCAAGTGGGCACTCGAAAAATAGATGGTTAATCGTCTCTTCTGGGACATCACACCGAGGGTAAGCCCTGTCAGTGCCACAATCAATGCCTATCCACAAGGCATTTACATGAGGCTATACAGCCTGATCTAATATACCACAGTTTTATTTTTCGTAAGGTTGGAACTTTCCATGATTGTGTCTGCAGTGTATTAATACTCGGTCTCTGAAAAGGGAGGTCACAATCTCTTATGCAGTTTTCAATTGCCGCCAAGTAACCAGATTTCACGGTATAATTACCGAATTTCGTATGGGACTAAACATATGAATCTCTCGAGAATTTTTGGCTCGAATGTAACCTCAATATTAGGGGAATGTCTTCTGGGGATATTAACTCGCGAATTTTTCAGTTTCCCACTTCTTCGTATCGAAATCGATGTAGTGATTTACATAAAGATTTTGGTCAGTCTCAGCGTGTAAGCTCTTGGTTGGTCTCACCGGAACATCGGGGATCCAAGGATCACTCTAGACTCTAGTATCAAACCCTGAACCAAGAATATTCATCCCGTAGAAACCTTGACATTGACAACCCAAGAAGCGAAAGCTTTACGGGAAGTAAATGTTCGAGATGAAGCGGTGAATCACCTCCTCACATTCCCAACAATTCCAGCACCATGCCAAGACTCTCATGGTTTGATTTTGATTAAACTGCAACTGAATGGCTCTGGGCACCCGTCGGACCCGTGTAGTGGTCATGGCTGGATTCTTTCCACATGTGAGACCTTAACCCATATTGAGTTAAAGGGCTCTCGCCGCTGCCTTTCTCCATTGCATTCTGAATTGGAATCACTTCTTTGGGCGATGATTGGTCTCCGTTCCCTCCACGTTACATAAATTGTTTTTGAAACCGATTGCCAAGAGGTTATCGCGTTAACAATGTATGTCTGGATGATTGGCCTTTTTTGCGTATGATTTCATAGGTTTGAAGAGTTTTTTTCGCATTTTTCTCTTAACTATATTCCACGTTGTAACAATGTCCGTGATGATCTCCTTGCAAAAGGAACCCGAACACATAGTTTCTATTTTTCCATGTAGACTCTAAACTCCCTGGTTGAAGCGAATCTTTTTCTGTTATCTTAATGGGTTATGTTCTTGCTGTCAAAAGAAAACAAAAAAAGTCGATACAAGATATATTTTTTATAACATCATCTTTATTAATAATCAATTAGTAAAGTCACAATGCAATTCATGAATGATTACATGTGGATCAAGAGAATA
>VBRH01000714.1:9378-28575 GCA_014578085.1 Cardamine resedifolia | reverse complement strand
TATTCGAAAAACACCAAACGGTTTAGGATTCTGATATTTTTTCAGATCAATCAATTGTATTTTACACTACAATTCTGCGAAATGGTAAATACAAACAAAACAATTATAAAGATTAAAGTGTGGAGAGAGAGAGAGCACAAAGGAGACCTAGAAAATGTGCATTCTCAATTAGCGGGAATTCCAAAACTTTCACAAAATTCGAAATCAATGGCGTCCACTGATGATGACCTCCGTCTTCTCTCTCTCATCGACTCCTCCCACGCCGGCGATGTCTTCTCCTCCTTCTCCGATTACCTTCGACCTTTCTCTTCTCTATCCACTTCCCGGAAACAAGACCGAGCACTTACCGTTAGATCCCTAGCTAAGCAATTTCTTCCTTTCCTCAACAAATCGATCTCGCTCTTACCGAAACGCCTCTCCGTCGCGAATTCTGACCATGAAGCTCGTGAATCAGCCGGAGATCTGTTCCGTGCTTATGAACTGTGCTTGGATTGCTTAGAATTGGTCTCTGTTCAGTTATCCTGTAAGCCTCATACCGTCCAGCTTCAGAGGCTACGAATGATTTACTGTCTTGATGCTTGGGGTTTGTATGAGAATGTATATACCCAAGCGTTTAAGGTTCTGGAGAAGCTAAGAGGCTCCGATATTAGCTCCCGGAAGTGCCGGATGTTGCCTGCGGTTCAGGAAGGAGAGGCGGAGCTGGCAACGGTCTTAGTAGAGGCTGTAGCGGCTATCTTTAAGGCTGTTGCAATGGTCAAGCAAACAGATGATAAGCGGTATAGGAAAGCCCTTCTTTTGCTTGAGGAGGTCAGAGCCTGGTTCAGGTCAGTGTAGAATTTATTAACTTTCTTCTTTGATTTATAGATCAATGCTGCTTTCATGAATTCAATTTGCCTGAAATTTAGTTTACTATGCAGGGTTTTAGATGCCAAGGCGTATGAGAAGTTGCACAGAGTGCTTGTGATAAATCTGGGTAAATGTGTTCTTTCTCTGGTTAGAGAAGCTGAGCATTTCAATGGGGATTTAGTGAATTCTTTCTGTGACTCAACTGTGAAGGAATACTATAAATCTGCATTGTTAAAAGATCGAATTTATAAGGTGACTTTTGTCCTTTGATTTGATGTCTTTCCTTCATACTGCTTCTTTTCTTTTTACATGCTGTTATCTAATAGATAATTAAACCCATTTCCAGTTTGCTCGCGAGGTGCTTTCTGTTCTGTTTGGATTGAAGGATAGAAGAATGTCATTGACCATTGACATTTCAATGTGTGTGTTGCGCAGCTTGACTTCCCAATTCATGGTTTGTACAAATGCCTTGCATCATAATTATCTATCGTCCTGTGTACATTGAGTAACTATTTACACGACAAAATTTCCATATACTCTGGTGCCACATGCTCCTTTATTTGTTGCTGGACTGGGTGACTCTAGGTTTCTGCTAGCTTCTCAGTTGAAGCTCTACTTTGAACTTGCAATGTCTTATAGCACTGCTCCTTTTTTCAGGTTGAAAGTAATGAGAATTTAGTGGAGTTTGTTGACCTCGTCTCTTATTGTGCTCACAAGTTTCGAGCAGCTGGAGACATGTACTGTGCAAAAGTTTCAATTAAGTTAAATGAGATGGCAGCTATCTTCTCAGAGGTATTTTTTCTCTCCTTGGCATGTAAACCTGCCTCAACTTATTCAGGAAGTGTCCTGGTGTATGAGTTAATTTATAAATTGACCGCTTGGCAGGCTATACCACAACTTAATCTGATTCTTAGACTTTATTCGACCGGGCTGTCCATCACGGTTTGCGATTCCAAGTTTGGAGAAAGTAAGGTTAAAGATGCAACAGATGATTGGAAGATTCAAGCTTTGCTTGATGATGAGGCTAGATGGCAAAGCTTAGTTTCTTTACTCGGCATGGTTGATAGTTACTCACGTGATGTGGGAAATCAGACTGATTGTTCATTGATTGGTGGACATAAAAACTACAACAATAAAACAAACGCTAGCTGTACAGACAGAAACGAGAAGACTTGTTGCCCACAATACTTGGATGCCTTGAAATTCTTATGCCAACCGCTTGCAGACTTGATATATTCAGTGAAAAGAACGATTGTGTTGGAGACAGAAATGTCCAGTGCTTCTGCTCGTCTATCTACTATTCACGATGCTTTTCTCCAATTTTGTGATGGTTGTCTCTTCCTTCAGAGGTAAGGTGATCATTATCTGTCTCTTACGCTATATTCTAAGCTTTTAGGCAGAGCCGTGCTCTTCATCACAATTTTTTTTTGCTTGTCACATGATGAAAATATTTGAGTGGATTTGAGAAGATAAATGCATCATTTGGCTACCAGTTTTTTTCATTGCTTTAATCATCGTAATATGCAAATCATTGGCAGGTGAGATGACGTCTAGATCTTTAATGCACTTAGAAACTGGGAACTATATTAATTCTTTTGTGAAATCTTTGTATGTGGGTTGAATGCAATTCTCACCTTTCTTTTGCCTGCTTTTTAGATGCACGTCTGACAAGGGAGGTAGAGAAACTAACAATAACAAAGCTCTGTTAAACGTAGCTAGGGCTGCTTTCATTGTCTCATTAAGAACCCAGCATAAATTGGAGGTTTGGTATTTATGTGCAGTGCCTACAAATCAATCGAAAATATTTTGTTCAAGTTCCTGAACATGTCATCATAAATCTAACTTAGTGATTCAACATCTTTCTTTCCAGATCAGTGCCCGTCTAGTTGAGGATGTAATTGCCAGTCCATGGATCGGAGCTCAAGAACTCAAGTATCTATTTGCGTCGCTTTACAATATTGGTATCGTTTTGTACAGAAATAAAGAGCTAAAAAAGGTGGAGTACATGCTTTTTGCTGTCTTATGGATTTTCTATGCAAACAAGTATGAAGACTGGATAAAAATCTGCTCCTGCTTTACTTGTGTGGACCCATGCGTCTATATGATATATTTTTGTTCTTCTTTTCCTCATAGTAACTTTTATAGAATATAAGTGTTCAACTTTGCAGGCTTGTGAGGTGCTCAAGCTGTGCTCCAAGGCATCATGGAGATGTGTTGAACTTGATTGTCAGATGTTTGTAAATCAATCTAATTCATCTGATAATGACCTGTCAGAAGATGCCATTATGGATTTTGTGGGCGAAGCATGTAATAGGTGTGCATTCTACCTGGATATACTCCAGCAATGTAGCAGATCTAAGATTCGAGAGACTATTGTTCATATTCTAGAAAATTGGTTGTCAGCTGAACATCTGATTAGAAGGTTACCAGGCCCTGCGGCAATTGTAAAACAGTGGGTTAAGGTAAATTTTTGATGAAGTACCTTTTTATTTATTTTGAACTTTCAAGTATCTGAGTGTGTGCTATCAACAGATAGAACGGGGATGTCACACAAATCTGGATGCGGCTGATTCTTGTACAACTTTGTACTCATTGCTATCATCTTCTCAAAAAAAGTCAAAGCGGGGTATTGGAAAAATCCTAGAGCAGGTTGGGTCCTAACAACCTTTCAATTAGTGTTTGAATTAAGTGTGTGCAGGTCCTAAATTGAAGTGGCATGCTACTAGAAATTCCCTTTTACTTTTTTATTGGTGGATGTACTTACCGATTTGTAAAATTGGTGGAACTGATACTGGTTTGTTTTTTAATATGCATTTTCTTTTTTTTCTATAAATGCTTCCAGGAGCTTCTTGCCTATGACAAAATGTTCCCTTCAAGTTCAAATCTAGGTCAACAAACGCGAATTGAAATAGCAGATATCCTTTTGAAGGATGTTTACGTCACTGAGAATATGTATATAGAGAGAGCAAGAATCTTAATATGGAAAGCAAGAATGACAAGGACATCTGGAATTGAACATCTAACTGAGTGCATTCGTTTTCTGTCAGAAGCAATCTCTATATTGGTATATGTCTTAGTACATTCAGAATTAATAGCTCATTAATTGCTTGAAATATTTTTTGACCAAGTTCTCGTATGTATGAAAGCAGGGTGAGGTACATGAAGGGCCAAATAAAAAGGGCACTCCATCTTCGCACGAGTTACCTATTGCGTATTGCTTGAGAGCTTTTTGTATCCAGGAAGCTGAGCCAAATTCGAAGGTGCAAATGCCTAAAACATAGCTTCTAATTCTTGACAGTTTATCTTTAAGTTGGTGATATGTGGTTCAGTTTTCAATTTATATTTCTTCAAACGTTTTGCCTTCTCCCTTTTGTGCAGAAAGTCTTACAAGATATTAGCACTTCGCTAAATCTCTGGCTGGGGATTCCTAGCCTAGATGATAGTGGGGACCGTCTACCTACAGAGAACATAATTCCGTTACTTTATAATATGATTGATTTGATGTCGGTGAAGGTATCTTTTCCTATTATCTAGCTGGACTATGTTTTTTTAGTGCCATACTTTAAAGTGCGTGCTTCATATCTATTTGGCTCTTGATACTTTCTTCCTTGTCTAGGGTTGTACAGAGCTCCATCATCATATATACCAGCTGATTTTCAGATTATTTAAATGGAAAAATGTCAAATTGGAGGTCTGCCTTGCAATGCTGTGGGAATGTAGAAGGCTTAGTCATGCCTTATGCCCTTCCCCCATAAGTGATGCCTTTATCCAAACCTTATCAGAGAATTGTGGTGACAAATCTACGTGCATTGATTTCTGGATAGATTGCCTGAAAGATTCAAAAGCAAAGTTAATTGGATTCCAGCAGAACGTCCATGATTTACATAACAATTTCTTGCATACCACCAATAAGGATGAAGGTCCCTTTCATTCAGACATCACAATAGATGATATCAAAGATGCAGCTTCAGAACTCATTTCAAGTGTAAGAAATTTAACTCATCTTTATATTTTTTTTTGAAAACAATATCTATAGTGATATCTAATTTTGCTAATGAATGTCGTTTCAGGCTTCACTCTCTGGTCACTCATCTTTTGTAGCTGCATATCTCTATTATGATCTCTGTGAAAGGCTCATGTCATTTGGAAAACTTGCTGAGGTAAAATTGTTAATACATATATTACATCTATTTCCACAAATTTTTGTTGTTGTGAGTTACTGCCAGTTTCATTGTTACAAAATCTCTTGATGGTAAGCTGTTTTCTGTTACAGGCTCTTTCATATGCAAAAGAAGCCTATAAAATACGGACTCTTATGTTTCAAGAGAAATTTAAGTATACAGCTGAGAAGCAGTTTGAAAAACACAATGACATAGGGAAAATGTCAGAGATACAGGCTTTTGGCATAAAAAATTTCCAAGTGTTCAAATCTTTAGCAACTGATTTTTGGCCTTGTGGAAATTTTCTCTGGGACATCAGTCGCTACTATTTAAGTCCTTGGAGCGTACTCCAATGTTATTTGGAAAGCACCCTTCAGGTTCTGTTTCTGCTCAGACATTCTAGTATAGCCGAGTTCCATCATTTTTCTGTTTCTCAATTTGGTGTCAAATGTGCAGGTTGGAATTCTTAATGAGCTAATAGGGAATGGAATGGAGGCAGAAACCCTTCTATCATGGGGGAAAGCCATTTCATGCTCGCAAAGTCTATTCCCTTTTGTAATTGCATTTTCTTCCGCCTTAGGTATGAAACTACTCCTTTTTTTAACAGTTGTCTTTTCTTGTAAGTTTCCTTATTCCTTTTGTTAATATCCCTTTTGTAATTGATTTTTTTTCTTTCTTCTTTAATATCACAAGGAAATATTTACCACAGAAAGCAGTGTCTGGATCTGGCAGAAAAAGAACTCCAAAATGCAAAAGAGATATTAATTGCTAATCAGCGAGATTTTTCTTGCGTAAGGTGCAAACTGAAGTTCGAAGTTACATTGGATAAGCAACTTGGAGACATATCTCGGAAAAAAAATGATAGAGTTTCCCAGACAGATGGATTCTTGCATGCTGAAAGCTTGTTTAGTGCCGCCCTCGGAAAAGTCTGTTGCTCAGCCTGGAAAAACTGCATTAGATCTCACGGGGAAGAAATTGCTGAGGAAATAGTGATTGATAGAAATGGAGCGGAAGTTTCAGGACATAAATCAAGTAAAGCAAAACTCAGTATAAAGGAGCCAACAGGAAACAGAGGCTCCAGGAGGGGTCGAAGAACTTGTTTGTCAAAGGACCATGATTTGATATCTGAGCCAACTTCAAGGTTGACTCGATCTATGCGTCACTCACTGAAAGAGCAATGCCAAAACCGTTCTAATGTTCCTGAAGTTGTTTCAAAGAAGCCTAGTTTCTGTGATAGATCTGATGGTTCTGGGGGTGAAAGGGTGTTGTTGGACACAAGAAATGCAGTCCCTGGCTTTTGCATTTGCTATAAAGAAAAATGTCAGCAGTGCCTCTCCGAACAAGTAACAGAATCTGGGTCTCTCAACAATTTAGTTAGTTTGAAACAGGAACTCTGCCATAGGAAGCTTGCGTCCTCAATACTTGTTAGCCTTGGTATGCTCTAATCCCTTATGCATGCATATAAAGTTGGCCTTTTGACATTTTCCTGTTGAAAACAATCTAATAGCTTAATAGTTTAGATGGGAACTGAGATCCAATAACCACTATAGCCATCCGTTGTTGATAAAAAACTAAAGGGTTTTGAAAACCTTGAGTGAGTTTTGAGGCCAAATAAGTTTGATCTGATTCTCCAATCGCATGTATTTCATGACAATTGTGCCAGCTATTCATTTGTTTATTCTCTAAAAAAACACACATGGTATATGCACGTCTCAGTTACAAAGCCTTGCCTGAAGATGTGTATATCTGCTTACAGTTTAGTTTTATAATTCAGGAAAATGTTTGGCAGACTCTGGTAGAGTTCATCTAGCTCATGAGGCCTTACTGCATAGTATCTCTGTTTTATTTAAAAGCAACTGGTCCAGCCACAATCAGCCTTCTGTCAGTCAGTTGCTGGAGTTTATCGGGAAAGAAGTTACAAGAGATGTATTTGCCGTTGATCGTGCAATAATACTGTACACATTGTGCTGGTTGAATTTGCGGAATTACCACTGCAGGGAGAGCAGGTATGTGAGACTTATATTGGTTGTCAGTTTTGCCATGCTCGAGCTTTTGTCCTCCCTGATCCAAAATTTATGCCATGCATCATATGCTAAATGGATCAAGTATCTTAACAAATGTGCACCTATCATTCCTTATTAGCCTCTTGATTGTTACCTTTAACAGGTCTATTTGCTGTGATCTGTTTCATATTCCTTTCACAAAACTGGTTTCATGGTTAATGTTAGCATTTGTACTCAGCAGAGAGGTTCCAGTACTATTTCAAAAGGTAAAAGCTTGGGTTATTCAACGTTAACCTGTCCTTGCCTGTTTTGTTTCGATCTTAATTATTGTTCAGTACAAAACTGTTTTTTATTCCCCATAGGTGTCAAGATTGCTTGCTTCTTTATATCTGCTTTCTTCCTCAAGTGCTGAATTCTCATTCGAATGTGATGGAAATGAGCTGTCAGCAAGTCATTGGGTCTCATATTTCCATCAAGCCTCAGTTGGTACCCATATCAGTTACCATTTCATTTCAAATTTGAGCCAAAGACACAAATCACGGTGCCTCTCAGATAAAAAGGTAACCGTAATAGGTTGGATAGGTCTTTTCAGCTTCTCAATTTGTGGATTAACCTCGGTGTGTTGATGATATTTTTGACGTAATTATATATTTTCTTTTTCAAAGTAGGTGTTTCGTTTCCTATCTGACAGCTTTATTTTCAGTGCACAGAGGCTACTTGCTCGAGTTGCATGGTTCCTGAGGTGTTGGACTTACCCAGGTATGAGATAATTTAACTAAAGCAACCAGACATGCTTTATAATTTTCTGTTGGCTGACTCTGTATTTTCTTACTCGCTATTGTAGGCTTGCTCCTGAGCGTACTCAAGATCTTGTACAGTTTGCTAAAGATTTTTTCAACAATCTTCCAAGCTCAACAGTCATCTGCATTAGTTTGCTTGGAGGTGCTTTAAACCAATTGTTACAAGATATAATGCATATACGTTCCCCTGTTTGTGCTTGGGTGCTCATATCACGCCTAAACCCAAAAAGTCAACCGGTTGCCACACTTCTGCCTGTAGATTCCGTTCTAGAAGGTAAATATTAACTGCATAATGGTTAATCAAGTGTGTTTCGTCTTTGTACTCATGATCTCATGTATTCACTAGACCTGTCAGATGACAGTGCAAATCTTAGCTCCCCGGAACCAACTCAAGTCAAGAGTTTGAAGGGGCCCTGGCTTTGTCCATGGGGTGCCACCGTGGTTGATGACGTAGCTCCAGCATTTAAATCAATATTGGAGGAAAGCTACACATCTTCTTCTGTTCCTGAAGAAGACACAATAGAGAGTAGACAGTTGTGGTGGAAAAAGAGAAAGAAACTTGATCATCGCCTGGGAAAATTCGTAAGGTATGATGGCTCTCTTTCTATAACACGTGCACACGTCTGTCTATTTTTCATTTACATGACTGTGTTTTGATCCATCTTCTGAATCGACAACTGGGTTCGAGTCTGCACGTTTGTTAATAACAATTGGATAACCATTCTTTTGTGATAGGGATCTAGAAGCTTCCTGGCTGGGTCCCTGGAGGTCTCTGCTTCTTGGAGAATGGTCAAACTACAAATTGCCCGACTCAGTGCAGAAAAAGCTGTTAAAAGATCTCAGGTCCAAGTGCAAAATGGAAGTAAATGAGATGCTTTTGAAGGTTATTATTGGAGGTGGGACGGAAAACTTTAAAGGAGAAGCATGCGTTGCTCAGATTTCTTTAAGAAATGGTTGCTATGTAGGTAGAGGGGGATATCTTTATGAAGAAGATAGCTGTAAAACTCCCACTGCTGCGTCTAATACATCTGAAAGTAGGCATGGTTTGGCCTTACAGCTGATACATGAAGCAGCATCCAAACTAGCGCAACAGGACGAACTTGAAAATAGAGAACCTATCATTCTTGTGTTAGATCCCGAGGTTCAGGTTCGTCAATTGTATCCTTATCACTTTCCTGCACATTTATTACAATGTTTGACTGTCATCGAGAAGTTCTGCTTGGTTTATCTGTTGCAATTCTTGGCTGAACAACATAGATCTTTCCCGTAAAGACTGCTGTTAATTCTTGCATGAGATCAGTCATCGGGTTTGATGACTATGAAATTTTGGCACGGTTAGTTTTAAGTGTATTTGTTTCTATGGTATTTGTGTTTAAACGAGTTGAACCTGATGGTTTGTCGTTTCTAGTCGGATTGGTTGCATAAAAGCTATTGGTTTTCAGGTTGATCTGGTGTTTAAAACTGGTGATGTAAGGTTAACTAACTTGATGATTTTGATTAGATGCTTCCATGGGAAAATATTCCAATACTAAGGAAACAGGAGGTGTACCGCATGCCTTCCGTAGGTAGCATATCTGCTGTGTTAAAGAAGCGCAGTCTCCAAGGAGAGCCAGCAAGATCTCATGCTCCTTCCTTCCCTCTTATTGATCCGCTAGATTCATTTTATTTGTTGAATCCCGGTGGTGATCTCACCGATACACAAGTCAAGTTTGAGAGTTGGTTCAGAGATCAAAACTTTGAGGTAACATATAACAAAAGCATACTTATAGTAAACCTTGTTTTGGTGCATTGTTTTCAGACTTCCATGATTGTGTATGCTTTCAGGGGAAAGCTGGATCAGAACCAAGTGCGAAAGAGTTGACAGAAGCATTAAAAACTCACGATCTCTTTCTATACTTTGGTCATGGAAGTGGTATGACTCCTATAACACTTTGGATTCTTAACCATTTAGTCGTTTACCCATATTTGGTGGAATCTTCATTTACTTGAGATTGATTTTTAAGAGATCTTCTGCTGTATATGATACCCGCAGGAGCACAGTATATGTCAAGGCATGAAATAGAGAAGCTCGATAAATGTTCTGCAACTTTCCTAATGGGATGCAGCAGTGGTTCACTATGGCTAAAAGGCTGCTACATCCCACAAGGCATACCACTCTCTTATCTCCTAGCTGGATCTCCAGCCATTGTGGCGACTCTATGGGATGTAACAGACCGAGACATTGATCGGTTTGGGAAAGCGTTGTTGGAAGCATGGTTGCAAGAAAGGTCAGATTCTTCTTCAGAGGGTGGTTGCAGGCAGTGTGAGTCATTAGCTAATGAACTTGCAGCCATGAATCTAAAAGGCAACAACAACAACACCACCAAGAGGTCAAGGAAACCGTCTTTGCGTAACAAACCAGCTCAATCAAATGCTGGTACGTCAGAGATGATTGAGTGCAATCACAGACATAGACGTAAAATCGGTTCATTCATAGCCGGGGCTCGAGATGTGTGCACCTTGCAATACTTGATTGGGGCTGCGCCGGTCTGCTATGGTGTACCAACTGGTATCACGAGGAAAAAAGGAATTGAGGCTCTTCTCCCTTCTTCTTCTTCTTCATCTTGTTAGTTGGTTGGTTAGAGCATCATCTATTAGTAGTAAGTCCATTCTCAACTTGGGATCCTCATTGTTTGGTCTTATAACACATTTTGAGGGAGTTTTAGGAGTTGGGACTTAAATCAACACGAGAAGAGAAGAGAAAAAGCTATAGATTCTTCCCCTTTTTAATATCAAATTGTAAAGAGAAATATCAGTATATGATTCACATGGTTTATTTTCCCTCAAATTTTCATGTTGTAACAACTGTTAGTAATTTATATGTTTTAAAAGTGTTAGTAATTTACGATCAGTTTCTGTAAAAAGTATTCTCAAAATAATGAAATACATACATTGATTCTATATCAATTGAATAAAGTATTTTACATATGGAATATTTGACCAAAATAAATGACAAAGGGATATCATACCCCTTACATCAAAAAGCTCTGATTGCTGGTTAGTCTACAATTTTTTTGTAAAGCCAACAAAATTCAAAAATAAAAAAGAAAAAAAGGATACATACAAAATAGTTTTTACAACATACATGATGATTGTACATTTTAAGTTCAATCTTAAATTTTATTTTGATAGAGCTACTATGTATGCATGTAGTGATGTTGGTTTTCATTATATTAATCAGAGACTAGAATCAAATGTGCTACTTAAAAACAAAGAGAAGCACCCTGATAAAGTTTCTGTAAGCTAATCTGCTTAACTTACTTTTTTTCTTTTTTTTCTTGTAGTTACACATTGTTCTAATTTACAAATTGTGATTGTAGGTCATAATTGAAGCATCTAAACATAGTCAGGTTCCTAACCTTGAAAAGAAGATGTGAGTAGTGCTTGTTCAACTCTCTTATCTCTCTTTATGCTTTGCAAAATATGTTCAATCAAACACAAATATGTTTTCCGCTTTCTTTAGGATACTTCTGTCAGTAAATCCTACCATTTGCGACTTTAAAAACAAGCTTCGTACAAAACTCAAGATTAAAGCTTAGTATTCGGCTAACTTGGTTTTACTTGAATTTGGGGTTTGTTCCTGATTTTTGCATCTTATCTGTGATTTTGCTAATCGTTGTCATTCTTTCTTGTTAAATTGTATTTTCTATATCTTTAAATCTCGCTAAACTATAGCTATTTCACTTATGTTCGATGCTTTAATTTATATTCGATAAAAAACATATAGAGTATTTCTGAAGTTCAATCTTAAAATTTATTTTGTTAGAGTTACTCTGTATGCATGTAGTGATGTTAGTTTTCTATATATTAATTAGAGACTATAATCAAATGTGCTACTTTATCAGGGATTTATAGATCCTGAGTTGGATTTACCCAAGTATGGAATAATTTAACTGAAGCAACTAGACATGCTCTATATAATTTTCTCTTGGCTGACTCTGTTTTTCTTTACTCTATACGATTTGCTAAAGAATTTTTCAACAATCATTTGTATTAGTTTTCTTGGAAGCGCTTTAAATCTATTGTTACAGGAGCTAATGCAAATTCGTTCACCAGCTTGTATCACGCCTAAACTTAAAGACTCAACCAGTTGCCATACTCTTGCCTGTAGATTCGGTTCTAGAAGGTAAATATGAACTGCATACTAGTTGATAAATGGTGTTTCCTCTTTGTATTCATGATATCATTGATTCACTAGACATGTCAGATGACAGTGGTCATGATTCCTCTAACACCTTGGATTCTTAACCGTTTAGTCGTTAGCCCGTCTTTGGTGGAATCTTCATTTACTTAGAGATTGATTTTGATTTTTAAGAGATCTTCTCCTGTATATGATACCCGCAGGAGCACAGTATATATCAAGGCATGAAATAGAGAAGCTAGATAAATGTTCTGCAACTTTCCTAATGGGATGCAACAGTGGTTCACTATGGCTAAAAGGCTGCTACATCCCACAAGGCATACCATTCTCTTATCTCCTAGCTGGATCTCCAACCACCATTGTGGCGACTCTATGGGACCGAGACAATGATCGGTTTGGGAAAGCGTTGTTGGAAGCAAGAGAGGTCAGATTCTTCTTCAGAGGGTGGTTGCAGCCAGTTTGAGTCATTAATTAATGAACTTAAGTGTAACCAAGCAAGCATCAAAAAGCTTTGATTGCTGGTAAATCTACAATCTTTTCGTAAAGCCAGCAAAATTCAAAAATAAAAAAGAAGAAAAATATACATACAGAATTGGTAAAGGGGACATGAGAAATATTTACTATATACATGATTGTACATTTTGCCATCTTAGGACTGTTTTCACTTCTGGTAATGAAGAAGGCATGTGGTTGCATCTTATTATTGGTACCTGAAGAGAGATATATCACACACTTTTAAGTTTTTACACATCCTCATGATTAACATTCATCCTTCAAACTGTTACTTCATTCGACGCAGTTTCAATTGTAATAAAATGCATCATTAAATAACATCTGGTGGTGGAGTAAAAACACTTGCTGTTTTCACTCTTTTTAGGGTTTTTTGTTTCACCTGTGGTTAATGTTTATGAGGATCATCGCTCCTGGCATTTTGCACATAAACAATATTCCTTTTGTTTGTTAATGTTAACATTGTATTTTTTTGAGGTAATTTTGGCTAATTCTTCTGTAGTTTTTGGTATATTTTTTAATTTGAAATTTCAATTTTGTTTAGGTTTTGAAGGGTATAGCTATTATCGGCACAAGAACATACTACTGCTAGAAGAGGTCATCGGCCATGTTCATTGCAAACATAACAAAGGACAATCAGAAAGCCGGGGGAAAACAGAACGGAGAAAGATTTCTGTTTTCTTATATTATGTTTGTGGAAAGACATGAAAATGTCTGTCTATGTACATCAAGAAGAACTAACAGAGTGTATATATGAAAATGAGATGTCTGTTTCTATATCCCATTCTCTACAATTTTTACGACAGTTTCAAATTCTCATGTTATCGAGGACTTTTAAAGTACCTCTGAATCAATGTCTCCAGCCCAGTATTGTTGCTGCAACTTCATGGCTATTTGAAGATCGGGACTGCGTATTTACAACAACAACAAAAAAAACAAAGAATCTTAGAAATGTTATAGATTTAGAAACAAATGGAAAATATGGTTTAAACAGATTGATTTTTAAGTTCTCAGAGATCAGCAAGTAAAAATAAGTAGATATATCTTACTCAATATCCATGCCTTCGTTTGATGAACTGTTGATGCCGGAAATAAATTCCTGATAAAGAAAGAAAAAAGTATTCAAAATGTATAAGTAAAAGCCAGGTAATTTCTACATGAGATTTTTTTTTTTTTAAATATCCAGAGGCGGGAGGAGTATTCAATACCGCAGTTTCATTAATTGCGTCCTGTTGATCCCATTTTCGACTTTTGCCGCGGTCACTCTTGAAGACCTCGAAGTTACAAGTAAAGAAGACAGAATCGCCATTAACCTGAATGTTTTGAAACCAAAAACCATTAGCAATCAAGAGACTTTGAATATAACAAAATCCATCTTCTCGATCCTTACAATGATAACTAAATTCATAATTTGCAATAACCTCGTTTAATATTTCCCAAACCAAATCTTGCTCCATCTGATAGCCTTCATCAGTAACCAAAGTATACAGTTCATTTTCATGCTGCAAAACAAAATCTTGAAATTAGAATTTTCAATTTACCTTCTAGAATGTTATTTATAAACTTATAAAAACCAAACCTTCCTCATTATCGAATCAAAAGATTGGGGAAAAAAAGAAAACTACAAATTTTCATATATGTACTAACCTTCAGCATGGTATAGAAGTGATTGTTGCGGAACAAGGCACAAAGTTCACCTTCTCTAACGCCTCGTTGCAATTCAAAGAGTCTGGAGGAAAATTTAATCAATCATTATAAAGATAAAACCAGTGTAGCCAATTACAGAAAAACCTTCCTAAGCAAACAATATGATCACGCACCCGGACCAAGTTAATTGACTGGCATTATCCTTCAAGAATTTTCTGATCAGTTCACCTGAAAATTCAACCATGGTGAAAGTTTTCTTCAGACACTCAGGAAATGTAAGGAGTTGTCTTTATGCACAATAGATATAATGCATATGTACGAACTTACCCTCTTCTAGCGTGAGCTCATTTGTATCCTTCTTTTCTGAAGAGCTTTGTCCAACAACTGACTTGCCTTCATAAACTGGAGAGTCTAAGCTTACACATTTCTCAGCTTCAGAGAGGGTTACATCATCATCCTGGGATCTGCCACTAAGATCTGGAAATGCAATGAGCAGTTTTGAGTAGGAAACTTTAAATGTAACATATCCCCAGATGCACTTTGAAGCCAGTTCATACAGAGATACCAATGAGGCTACCTGGATTAACAAAAGTTACAGCTTCAGACTTGAGTGGAATCTCAGAAATGCTCTCATCATTTTTGGTTGACTTCAGATTAGCCTCAGAAGAAGTCACATGCACAGCAGTCATTTTGCTGCTATTCTCAGTTTCAACATCACAAACCGTCTCATCTTCCAATTCCGCTGAAGGTAACTGATCATGGTCATGAGCTTCACTGCTCTGTGTAGTTGGTGTTGTCAAACTCACCTCATCACTGTCTGTCTCATCTTCTGGTTCCGTAGAAGAAAACTGATCATCAAACTTGGACTGCTGACGGATTTTACTGCCAAGGGTGCTAGTACAACAAGCTGCAGCGTCCACAGAAGTCACCAATGTATCATCCCCAAACACATACTTTCCTTCACTGCTTGAGTCTCTGTGAGTATCAAGCGCTTCCCTTTCAGATAATTTCAAGGCTCGTAACAATGCTATTTCTTCTTCCATATCTCCCTTTCCAATTCTATGATGCTCTGCAGACGCAGTAAAACCAACATAGCATTCTCCAGAACTTTTACCGCTTGGAGTCTTCACGACAAAAGGCTCAGTCGTTAAAGCATTATAAGATTTGGATCCAATTGCAGTAGCAGTTTCCTGATCCTGGAGGTAAGCAGAGGAAAAGCAATCCATATTGAAACTTTGCTCTTACTCCACAAATTTCAAATATACAAATAGAGTATGCCATTGAAACAAGAAACAATCAGAATGATGTACCTTGGGATCAACTATCCATCCATGATACAATGGAATCTCAAGTAAGTCAAATGTAGCTAGCTCAGGTGTAAACACAAAACCAGAAATGCTGCAAGCAAGTAAACATTTTCAGTTATGATGATAGGTGATTTTTCAATGTATGTATTGAAAGGGGAAACAGATAAACAAAGGATCAACCTCGTGAATTTTATATCGACATCAATTCCTCCTGCAAAGCTTTCGACGAGATCCATGGAATCAGAAATGCTCTTCTGCCATGAGAAACACAAATTAGATTGCAGGCAATAAGATAATGAAACTTAACAAGGAAAGAAGAAGTCAGCTTATCACATCATCATAAATCCCTGTGTTGGACTCAATCAGTGCACTAGCCACAAGAATCAGCAATTCCTCTTCAGATGCTTCAAAAGTGTTAGTGTATAGATTCATGGCATCTCTCAAGAGAAGAACATTACCTGTGTAGCATCAAAAACAATCGATAACAAGCGAACTTTAATAGTCTGATGCATCAAAAACATTATCAATTTAACATCAGCATAAGAATTGCAGAAAATATTCATCTGAACATACATAAGAATTATCAATTTACTTCAATCTCTAAACACAAACACTACGCAAGACACAAATGAACACGAACTGCTCTAATCCACAGTAACGAATACTACAGTTGTTCAATCAATTTGACGAGTATCAACAACGTAAACCTATAAGATTCAATTTCATTGCCTAATCGATCGGCTAAACGAAGTTCGGAAACCCTAGCGAGAGTAAAATCGGGACGAGAAGGGAGAAAGAAAAAAGCAAGACGAACATACAAATGGCTATGAGAGGACAAGGTCCATTATCGTTCTGGAGAATGATACGCTTCTTTCGTCCACGAAAGTCAATCTCCTTCGTCTTGTAAAATACATTATCCCCAGTTTCGTTCTCCTTCGCCGCTTCCTGATTTTGCGATTCCTGATTCGTCTTTGTCTCTTCGGCGGGAAAATCAAAAGTCAGAGAAGGAGGAGAGAAATCGGTTGCCATTGACGGTCCTCGAAGATCACTCGAATCTGAGAATTGCTTTGTTGGTGAATCGTCTCTAAGCCAATCGAAGAAGAAGAAAGATTGCTACAATTTTCTCAAGAAAATAATCCGGGAAGCAAGAAAGTGAGCAACATGAGAGACTTTATATAAACAAATTGGCGTCGAGAAAAAGTTGAATTTGAAGTGAATTGGCTACTCAATGAGGAAGTAACCAAACCGTAATTTTGTATGGTTTTACTAAACCGGAATCATTGTCACGGTAAAGGCTGGACCGTATATTGGCTCTCTATCAAGTGTCCAAATCAAATTCAAATGTATACAAGTCGTGGTATAACTAATAAGCCTAATAATTCTAATAAATATTCTTGCTCGTTATTATACACAACAACAACGTTAAGGATATAATTTGATTTCGAATGTTTGCAAATGACATATAGGGAGAAATATGGCAAGACTTAAGATTTTGGTAATTATATAATTGGCTGTAATTAGTAATTCCTATACTTAGCAAACCACACTTGCTTTCCTGTGCTATGGGCAAATGTTTTACCATTATTATTAGACATTGATTCTCACAAATTAAGGTGTTTTTTTTTCTTTAATATGGAAAGTTGGAAATGCATTTTAACAAGCATTATTAGTACGCTCAACTAGTGAAAGGGATGTGGTCCTCCTAGCGTGCGACACCTGTACCGAGATATGAAAAGATGAACAAAAACAAAATTTATTCTATTTATATACAAAAAGCATCCAATAATGGAAAAGCACTTGCTTATGCAGATACCAATAATTATTAAAAGGAGGTTAAAAGGGAGAAACGAATAATAAAAAAAGTGAGGCTCAAACCGGATATCTTGGATTTTGGGGGTATTTGTTTTGCATTTTGTATTTACTTGGCAAGTTACTGGATATCCTATTTCTGAATATCTGTTAAATTTTAAATTATTTGTCGGATATTTTATCCATTTCATAAAATTTTAAAATTAATTATAAAAATAAATATAAATATATAAAAAATAAAATTTTAATTTTAAAATGATAATATTTCATAAAAATATATATTTTCTTATTCATTTGTTAAAATTTAGTATTTAAATAACTAATCTGATGAGTAAAAAATCATAAAGTTTATATATATAACTATTATATAATGTATATATATGTATATATAATTATCTATATACACATATGTCGGAGTAAACAAAAATTATAGGTAATTTTATTTTTATATTTATTCTGCTTTGTAAATTTTGGGTATCCAAAATTTTCGAATCTAAACGAAACGAATAGTGAATCACATCGAATCTAATTGTAATTAAAAATGAAGAAAGGTGGAGCTGCCGTGAATCCTATACACGTGGTACTATTTAATTGGTCTGTCATTGACGATCTAGTGGCGAGAGTATTATCGCTGTTATATTAACATGGTTGTACGGACGGATTGTGTATCACACGATTCAAGTTCTGTTCCACGGCGGAGTATTTTCTTTGTTTGCACTGAAAATCTGTTTCATATGCAAGAAAATGAAATGAAATTTTATTTATCTCCGTCTTTAAACGAAGAGGCCATATAGAAAAAAGAATAAAAGATAAAATGAAAAGCTTTAGATGTTCTCACCTATTTGTGGCGAAGTTTTTTTTAGACAATCTCCAATGTATTTCTCTATTTTTTATTTTAAAATGAAATTACTATAAAATTGAATTGAGTTTTTTCTCAAATTTATTATTCTATTTTTTAATTTTTTTAAAAATAATGTAAAAAATAAAATTACTCTAAATATAGAGTAATTCTAATTTTTATTCTATTTAAAGTGAAATACTTATAAATTAAAATTGGATAGAAAATTATTTTATAATAAAATTTAGAAAAAAAATAAAATATAATTGGAGATGTCCTTACTTATCTCAACTTTACTCATCTTCTAATTTGTTCACCTATTTTAAGCGTTACTTAATACTTACCAACTTATCTAAACATTTAAATAGATTACAAATGTCTGTATATAGTTTTGAGTAACGAAGATCGGATGGTGCGCGTTTGGAGAAAAGGGGAGATCGATCGGACGGTGGTTGCTTCTTTGTCCGATATGAGCTGGCAACCGACAGGGATGCTGGCTGTCCTTAGATGGAACTTGTTAAACACACTTTGACGGACACCGGATCTATGGGTTGTCAGTTAACATGGACACGTGTTAAGATCTCCTCCACTACCTTTAATATCGCCTTTAACTCCTACTTAAATAGGTAAATCTGCAATGACTAAAACAATATAACTATAAATTAACCCATAAATCTCTCCATTTACCTAGATATACCAAAATATCGTGAAAATGTGATACGAATATGTATAATTCAACTACCACTGATTAGGCAATTTATATTCCAAAAGGAAATAGTTCAGTGACATCCCATTGGAATTTATTATTCACCCGCCCATAATTATTGTTATACCATATATTGGCGCCATTCAATCTGCATTTACAAGTTTTTACCAAAAGAAGAAAGAAATTACGTAATGTTGTTTCTAAAAATAAAAGTGCAATGTACTTCTAGCCAGGTCTACGTTTATAGACCACTATATATAGGCATTATAGAAAATGGCAAATTTAATAAATAAATAAAAATAATAAAATAAGGTTACTTATCAACTATCAAGCATAAAGAAGAGAATTTTTTTGTTTCCTCTATCTTTATCAGTTTTTTTTTTTTTTTTTT